>BHFT01042846.1:0-14316 GCA_004320025.1 Laticauda laticaudata
TAGGTTTCACAGGACCTGTAGATGGCTTTCGCACTGTTGCAGAAGGATGGTGGCTGCCAAAAGGACTGTGTTAGATCCACGTGGACATGACTGAATGCTTAGTGGAAGAGGAAGAAGGCAAGAAGGTAAGTGCAGAGGTCCGCACCGCAGGGCTGCTGTTCTGAAAATGTGAGATCCAGAGTGTTTGTCCCCCTTTTTATATGTCAGTATAAGGTGTCCCTTTCATCTTAGGCATCCTCTAAATCCTGTTGACATCTTAATATCCAAGATAGGTCCCCTCTGCGAACGTTTTTTCCGTTTTAAACACTTTGTTTCCGCTTGGCATCCGTTCTGCATCCATTCTGCATCCGTTCCACATCTGTTCCCTTCCTCCCGTGCCGAACGGATGCGAGTTGCCGCGGATGCGGAATGGATGCCTAGCAATATAGCAGATGTGTACGAATGCAGAAAGGATGCGTAGCGGATGCGGTAGCGGATGTAGAACGGACGAATTGTACATTTTCCACGCAAAAGTTTTGAGCAGCTCAAACACTTTCCTGGGCGGATAAATGTAGTGACATGGGATGCTGGAGCGGATAGTAGAGGAAGCAAACGGAGGCGTGAGTACATCGCGTTAACCAACGGATGGCAAGCTTTTTTTTCCGTTTTACATCCTCTTTGCATCCGTTGGTGCAGTGTGACGGGGCTTTAACTGTTGGGTGGGAGACCCACCAGGAAATTCCAGGAATGTAAGCTAAGTTTTTTTAAAAAAAAATCCTCCTCAAAAAGGACAATGCAAACCAATTCCATACTGTTGCTCAGAAAATTATATTAAACATGTCACCCATATACTCACTAGGAATTAAGCTTGATTAAAAAAGTCTTTACATTTTTAAATCTTAATCTTTACCTTAAGACACAGGCCGGAAGAATCATGTGCAAGCCATGCCCACCTCAGTTCCATGAAGGGAAAAAACATTGCAGTACATCATGTGGTGCCATAAGTTTGACACCCGTGCCTTAAGAGATGGTCATCGTCCTATTAATTTATACTTAATAACAATTAGTAAAGAGATGGTCATCTTTGTCTTCTTTTATACCTGATAACAACTATTCAAAATATACTTTTATTAATTCATCAAGATAAAATTCATAACAAATATTGTTAAGACTGCTTCATAGCATTGTGTGACAAGAGGTTACAGCCCTAAAATATATAGGATTATATTTATACTGTCCAGTTTTGCAACTGAACACAGTAGGTCAGTCTACGTCAAGAGTGTCAAACTTTATTACATTAAGGGCCATATCAGAGTTGTGTGTGACCTTGGGGGCAGTTTTGGACATGGTCAGGGTGGGTGTGACCAATTCGATGTCACTCAAGTCAGGGGTGTCTGTGGCCCGAGCTCTCTGCTAGCAAAAACAGGCCATATGCAACCATCCTGAACTCTGATTTCGCTGGCAGAGAAACTGCGGACCGATCCATTGCTATTTCCAGGGAGGTCCTGAAGGCCAAATCTAAGCACCCAATGGGCCAGATTCGGTCCACAAACTTGAGTTTGACATCCCTGATCTATGTCCTCTCTTTATGTGATGCCTTATTTTACTTTGCTTCTGATGCTACATGCCTCTCCAGTAATAAGCGGATGCTGACTGTAAATTATTGTGGATCCTTTTCAAAATTCTCAAAATTTGGCTCTTTGCACTCCTAATTGAAACAAGTGTTTTCCCCTTCCCTTGCTACAGATACACCTTCAAGAATATCATTTCTTTTTTTTAAAAAAAAAGGAGGCACAGCATGAATTTTAGACAGACCAATCACTTCTTTTATTGGTCCATACTGTTCTTTATTAACTGTTTTATAAAAACTTGATTCTGATCTAATTCACATATGAACTTAGAATCCCCATAATTAATTGACCTCATAATACACATTAATTATAACAAATATGTGTATGCTTCTGCAAACTAGAAATTTCCCTTTATTTATGAAAATAAACATTAATGATCCTAATCACTGTTAACAACTGCTGCTGTGCTTCTCTTATAACAATTCACTCACATAATGGTAGAGCAGCCTGCCAAATTGATGTAATTTTAGATAACATGAAATAACAACATTGTAGACATTTACTTAGTGCTTCATCATGAAAATAAATCAGTCTTTCGGCAGCCATTTAGAATATTTTTAAAATTTGAAATGTGAATAAGCTATCATAATTTTTACATTTTAAATAAATAAATACATTTCAATTTTCAAATAAAGTTTAAAATAAATAGAATTTTTAAATAGAAATAGAATATAAATAGAAAATTATAAAATTGCATCTGTTTGCTAAATTGGTGTCCCATGATAGTAGACATAAAATATTCAGCTGAATGTTTTGTTTTTCCTCAGCATAAGCAATATATATATATATTTTTTGAGAAATATTAGAAATCCGATTACCATATTGAAATTCTTCTACATAACTTTCTGTCTGTTATTATTTGTACTTATTTTCTATCTTAGTAATAAAAATAAATCTAAATAAAAGGTAGACAATGGTCAGTGAGTCATAATTTGTGGAACAGGAAATAAACGGACATGTAGAAATCTCAACTCTCATGATAAAAAAACTTAAGAATTTCAGCCCAATGTATGCTTCTGGTTTAAAAAAAAAATTTTCAGAAGTTCAATGTTTGCTGTTAGGTCCCCTGAAATCAATGAAATACATTTAATATTAATTCTTTTCATTCCAATTGATACAGTCTTCTTTTCTTTCATTCATTCTTTCATTTTTCTTTTTTTCTTTTTTTATTTCCTTTTTCTTTCTCTTTCTCTTTCTGTCTCTCTCCCTCTTTGTCTCTCTCTTTCTCTCACTCTTTCTACTTCAAGTTACAAAATGTTTTCAGAACTTCAATGTTTGCTGTTAGGTCTCCCATAATCAATGAAATATATTTAATATTAATTCTCATTTCATTCCAATTGATACAGTCTGCCTCTCTCTCCCTCCCTCCCTCCCTTCCTTTCTTCCTTCAACTCATTTAACACCACCTCTAGTTTTGCCATACATTCTTTTTCTATATATCTGAAATCTGAATGCTCTTGGTTGATGATAAAAAAGGGCATGTGGGAGGGAGTGCTGTAGAATACTGTTTGCCATTTTAAAAAATTGTTTAGATGTGCAACCTACTGCAGGAAATGGTACATACAAACGCCAAACAAATTTTTAAGAAATCTAAACAAATGATTCAGAAATGTCAGATCCTGCCTACAGCAAGTTACTTTGGCTTTTTGCCAGTTTTAAAGAACCATCACTTGATTAATGCTTCTGTGCTGAAGAGATAAAGCAAAGCACATGTATAAATACAACACAACCAGCTTATTCATGTTAATATTCTACACTGAAAAGACATTTTTATTTATTAGTCCCCAAAGTTGCACTTAACACTAAGCTGCAAGGTTTTATCTGTCTATCTGGCAGCTTACCTTTGGACAAATCAAGCTAATAGTTTGTCTTTATGTTCTGGATAGTGTCCCCCTTTATCCTGATCTGACATGAAAATTATTTTTTTGTAGCAGCTGCCCTATCTTGAAAGTGTTGAGCTGCAAACAAGAGTTGTGGGGCATCAAATGTATTGCCTCTATCAGCTCTATCTTAGTTAAAAACTGCTTTCTTGCATTTATTATTTAGTTGCTTTATGTCTTTGATGGAAATGGAAATTATTGATGAAAGTGACTAGTTTATCTTTTGGGAGAATTTGATGAAACCTAAAGCAATGAACTATGGAAAATGGGTGAATCGACATCATATTTTTTTAAAAAAAATAACAAAATAAAAATGTAAGGACTGTTAAGCAAAGATTATTAAATAATATTGTCAATTCTGAAGCAAACCTGGCTGAAGCCATCTTGTGCTGGCTCATAGTTGCCATAAAACCTGAGAGGAGGAATGGGAGGGGGGAAGTAGATAGCCCAGCTAACAGTGAAAACAAAAAATTATCCTGTGGGAACCAAGGTCATTGTAACTGGTGGCTGTTGAAGGGGGAGAGGCGTCTTCCAACTATATTCATTGGACAATGTGACTGGTGACCCATGTGATGGGAGATTTTTACTCTTTTAACTAGGTGAAAACCGTGAGAACTTTAGAGTTGGTTTTCACTGGCTGTGCCAATATGATGTATCCAATAAACATGTTCTTTGAGGAATCTACCTGCCTTAGACTTTTGCTTTCAATGGGTGTGTTACTCAGAATTGATTGCTAATGTAAAAATTAGGAGAATCTATAACATCCACATCTTAAAGATGTCCATTTGGATGCAGTGGCTTTATTTACATCCTCAATTTTCATCTGGGATGAGAAGCAAAATGTCTTCAAAGAAAAACCAGAAAGTCCAGTTGCTTCTTGAAAAAACACCTTTGGGATAACTATGTCTTGGATGGCTGAGAATCTCTGTCTGCATTTACATCTTCTTCTGCAAGAAAACTACAAAAGGAAATCAAAACTTCTGGGTAACATAACATGCTCAGTAAATTACTGATTTAACACCAATAATTTAAGAGAGATTTCATATTTGTCCCAAGCATTGCAAGCAAAACACACAGCTTCTTGCCTAATATGTACACTTTATAGGTATTTAGTGAAGTCATGACAAATACATTTTACCCTTAGGCAAAAGGAAAAATCAAAGTAAACAAAAAATAGAGGGAAAACATTGCACAAACACTGAACCTCTGTAATTAGAAGATGCATTTTTTTCTGAAGGTTAGCAACTAACAAGAAAATAGTAAAAAAAAAAGAGAGATAAACCCCTCCCTCTTTATAAAGCTATATGAAGACTGCAATGAGCCATCTTCTTGGACACTGCTTTATTTTGTTATCAAGTGGAGTCAGTTACAATTCCACATTCTTTTCTAAATATACTTTTTAAGGCATTCATTCTTTGCCCTCGCTTGATTATGTTAGTATTTTAACGCAGTATTTTAAGACTCCCTAAAAAGTGTCTGCAACTCATTTACAGAAAAGCAGAAACAGGACTTCCTGTTTTAATGTCAGCATCATGCCTAATAGGAGAGGCAATTTCCCCAGATGTGCTCGGATTAGAATTTCCAGAATTCCCATCTATAATGATTTAAGATTCTTTCTCTCCAAGCAGTTGCTTTGATATTGAAAAGCAATTAGAGTATTCAGTGTTATCTGAAGTGCTGGATCGTATAATGTTGGATTTTATGCTATTGTGCTAATAATTTGTTGCCCCTTCCTAAATAAACACTATGTTTGTTGGACATACAGTATTAGTTAGGAATCTAGAGAATTGTAGTTCAACATCAGGGGAACACTTGTTTGGATCAAATAAAATACAGTTGATAAGCCATTGAAAATTTTAGGGTTTTTTTACAAATAAAATTGTAACATGAAGTTCTGTATAGCCAAAGTTTGAATTTTTATTTTACATTTCCCAAGCAGTATCCAAGCCACCTCATTATTTTATAACCACCATTGCTGTGAATACATTTTAAAAAAATAAAAAGCATTTGACAGGTTGACCCATTATGAAAGGCTAGGTAGACAAAATTCATCTTTTGTTTCCCCCAAAGCATGTAAACCTTTTTATACAATGACTTAATTGGTAAAAACTAGTCCGTGTTTTTTATTACTCAATTGCATGTCATTGAGAAGGTATTAGATAATTTTCTGAATTGCTGTGTTTATACTGAAAAAGACAAAACACCTAGTTTTTTTTTTCTTTTGTAGAGCACCCAAAGGGAGAAATTACTGGAAGAATTAAAATTTCCCTAGGCAGATAGGCTAGGATTTGTTGGGAACTTCAGTGTAACTGTGTAAAGTCCCAAACACCTTTTATTGGGAAACCTTGGACAAAAGGAATGTGCACTGAGGTTTTAAATTAACTCGCTTGTTTTATACACTTGCCAAAGAAAAAACAAAATTAATTCAAACAAAAATTGTAGGCCTATAATGTAGACACCAAGTAATGTTTAACACTTAAGACAAAATAACCACCCCCATTTATCTGTTTTGTTTGTCCATCTATCCATCCATGCATCACCTTGTTTGCAAAAACTTACCACAGTTATAGAATAGCAATAGCACTTAGGCTTATACACCACCCCATGGTGCTTTACAGCAGCCTCAGGGTGGTTTACAGAGTCAGCATATTTTCCCCAACCATCTGGATCCTCATTTTACCTACCTCAAAAGGATGGAAGGCTAAGTCAACCTTGAAACCTGTCAGGTTCCAACTCCAGGCTATGGGAATAGTTGGCCTGCAATACTGCATTCTAACCACTGTGCCACCAGGGCTTCTCAATCATGCATTGGATAGAGATTACCCACTTTGCATCTTTTTTTAAAAAATGACACATTTACATGGGATTATTGGGCAGCATATAAACCCATAGAGGAATTCTAATGAGGCACAAGTTGTTTAATAGCTCTGCATACAGCTATACTTGTATTTACAGCTTACTTTCTACAAATTTCCAGGAAATATTCACATTAGTCTATTACACTAAACAGAAATATATAGTGATGGTTTCAAAAATTGTTATAGATCTGGTTAAGTGGACTATGGTCTACAAATTTACATTATAAAAATTTTGTTAGTTGCATAATACAAGACTCTTGTTTGCAACTAGCTCAAGTCATATGATGACCCTAGCTTTCTGTCCAAGTGAGCAGAATTGTTGCTGTAAAAAAACAATGTATTTCAAAAGAAGTAGCCTCATAGTGCTACTAACTCATTATTATCTACCTATCAGAAATGCATCTTTGACCACCTCATTTTCCAAATATCCAGGTAAGCTGGTGGAGCTGGTGGAGTAGACAGACAATAGGAGCATGTCACATGCCCAGATAATTCACCTTTAATGCATAGAGATGATACAATGAATCTATTCGGAAAACATATAGTGGTACTCAAGGAGGAAGCAATTTAAAGTTTAAAAATCACAGAGATTCAAAGTAGATGAGAATTTGAAACTGCTTCTCAGAACAACCATCCAGTCTATTAATTCACTGATGTTCAGATTAAAAGTGTTCCATATTAGCATTCTTGGAATACCCTCACCTGATTGGTTAATACGGACCACACTGTGATTGGACAAAAGAACGACAGTGATTCGTTAGTAAAAAATCAACCGCGATTGGCCACGCCGATCGTGGGAGATTCAGAAAGCTGTCATTGGATGCAAGCCGCCAGCAAGCTCTATAAGAAAGGCTGCCATGGCTCACAGGTGCAGCACAGATCTGTACCTTTTAATAAAGAGCTGAAGTTACGCTGGTCTCGAGTCTCTTTTTCCCATGCTTCTACACTGGCGACGAGGGTGGGATCCTGAGACAAAGAGACCAGTCGGGCATACATTGATCGATTCCTCATGTTCCTCGAGAGCAACAACTTGAAAGATGCAAACGACCACAGGAAGAGAGCTGTGTTCCTGACCCCATCTTGTTGGGCCGCAGTGTTCAAGATGGCCAAAGGCATTGCGCCAGCCCAAAGATGAAAGAGATGCATGGCCAGACCTAGACCGGCTACTCTGAACCCACTACGCCCGGCCGTTCCCAACTTAATCCGCGCGACATATGTTCTACCAACGGATAGAAGGATGGAGAGTACATCGAGGACTTCATTGGCAGCCCTATGAAACATCGAGGGGTGTGCGGTTTCTCCAACATGGACGAGGCTCTGAGAGACCGCGTGTTCTCGGTTAAGAGATCCCATTAACTCCAGAGCAGCTAATGGCTTCGGGCGGACATTAGATTCCCAGAGGCCTCGCTGAACCACCGCAGCCGAGGCCACAAAGAAGTCAGCGGCCAAGATGCACAATGAATGCAAGGCGACTGGCAAATAACTTCAGAAGCCAACTCATCACCGAGAAAAGACACGAGGTTGTCGCAAAGCCACAAACAGCACACCAACCGAGGACATTGATTCCTCCACCCAATACAAAAGATAGGAGGAGGAGATCTACAGATGCAAGCGAGTGATGATGACAAGCGGAGAGGTGAAGTCGGTTTGTCAGCTGCAACCGGATGTAGCCTGACCACCCCGTTCAGAGTGCTGTTCTTCGACGCTTGAGTACTGTTGAAATGGGGGACAATCGCCAAGGTTTGCCGCAACAAACAAAACTACAGCCAAGGTGATGACAATATGCCCCCAGGAACCAGACAAACATACAGAGAACCTTGACCGCGAGGGAAGCAGTGGACGCTCAGCGAAGCCCTAAAGAGACACACCAAATCCAGTCACCATTGGGCACTCAAACAACACCACGCCAGAAAATGATGTCTCAGCATCGAAGGCAGGCCATTGCAACATGAAGTGATGTCCGGCATCCATACCTCTCCATTGGTATCCATGGACAAATCAAATGGTTAGATGGCCCAGCTTACAAAAACGGGAGCTGGAGAGTCAAACTAACCATCTAGACTACGGGGAACTGGATCCCAATGATAGGAATTGGACATTTCCATGTTTACTTTCAGAGAATCAGGTGGGAAAGTACTTCCACTACACATCTATCAGCCCCAAAACCTGCTGGGACTGGAATGGTCGTGCCCATTAGGACATCAATGAGGGCTATCAACCACGTCGAGGAAGCAAGGACTGGAGGAGGAACTCTATAAAGGACTCCAAGAGGTTTTCAACAGACAATTAGGCAAATACGGGGTCCCTATATTTAATGTGAACCCAATATTGCCCCAATCCGTCTTAAACCAGGCGACTTCCATTTGCGACTCAAGCCAAAAAATCAATGAGCAAACGTAGATAAGCTCGATCGCGCAAGGGTCCTGGAGCAATAGATCATGACACACTGGGAGACCCCAATATTCATAATTTAAACCAGGGTCAGTGAGAATTTGTGTGACCACAAGGCCACCTATATCGCTTGCAAACAGAGTGCATACCAGTTCTGGTGGTACAGCACTCTTCTACACTCACTTAGACGGAAGAGAAAGTTTCGCGAAGCTCAACCTGATGCAGGCATACCAGCAGCTTGCCAGTCAATGCGCAGACTGTGGAACAAACCTTTGTGACCCATAGGGGGCTTTCCGTGCAAAAGACTCCAATTTGGAGTCAGTGTGGCACCGGGGTGTCTGGCTGTAATGGAATGATTACTACAAGCATAAAATGGAGTGTCCATTATTGCAATATGTCTTGATAGGGCCAAAAAAAAAAGATAATTGGGAGCCGCCTCAGGGAAAGTCTGCAAAGTTTAAAATGCAGGACTAAAAGTAAAAAAAGAAAAAAGTGGCCAGCTATGCGACTGAAAAAGTTAGTAGTTCCTTGGATACCTAGTGATAAGCAGATGGAATTCACCCACAGAGAAAAGGAAAGATTTAAGTTGTTCAGGATTCCCCAAGACCACAAAATAATGCAGAGTTACGGCTTTCCTTAGGACTAATTACTTGTACATGTTTTTTGCCACAAAAGGCAACAACGGCGGAACCTCTGCATAGATTACTTGACAAAATCTGCCCAGTCCTGGGCAAGCAGGAAAGAAGCTGCATTCCGGAGCTCTCACTTGGAATCATCCTCATTCCAATACAGTGAAACCCTACCACTAACGCGTGACCTGTGATGCCTCACCATTCATTGAGAGCACATCTGGCTCATCTGAGCGGAGAGAGGCACGATTGCATATTTCTTTAAGACTATTTCAAGGCAGAAGAGAATGATAGCCCAGCTCAACAAGGAAGGCAATGCAGTCACGCTGGTGTGAAGCGGTTCATGAATTTCTATACGGTAGGGACTTACTTTCACCAATCACAAACCATCCTGGTCGTAGGAACAAGGCCACCCTTAACATCTTGTCATCCTTGGTGATAGGTCGAGTTCCTTGCCACTCAACAAGCTAATACATTGCCCACGGAAAAGCATCTCGCACGCATTGCATTAAGCCTTTCCCTCTGAAGATCAGAGATGACCCAGCACCACCACATCACTCATAGAGAACTGCTAACTGCCACGATCACGCGACATTGCTAGAGAGACAATCAAGACCAGGAAACTTGGCGCATGATGGGTAAAAAAGGGTGCGGACGAGCAAAACCATTTAAACCTTTCTGGACCAGCAGACTGAACTATTTTCCCCAAAGGACGTCATTTTATGGGGCGAAGAGTGTGGTTAACATAAGAGAATTATTGACTGCTGCACGAGGGACATTCCAGGCATCGTAAGATGAAATCCCTGGCAGAAGCTACATTTGGTGGGCCAGGATGGACCAAAACCATTGAGACTAGAGTGGAAAACACCAAGGGGCCCTATGTCAAGGGTCCACATAGACTTTGCGGGGACCCACCAAAAGACACACCTTTTTATCACACATGATTTGACTCTTACTCCAATGTGTTGACTGTGGTAAAGCATTATGCAATCGTACCACAACTATACCGCAGTCACTAAAGAAACTAAATAAGCTTTTTGCCACCCATGGTCTACCAGACTTGCTAGTCTCTGACAACGGGCCACAATTCACGGTGTTGGCATTTGAACAATTTCTCACCGAATGGGGCATACGGCATGCATTGACAGCGCCCACTAATCCGCGCAAATGGGTGGGCGAACGAATGGTCAGATACATGTGAAAGACACCTAGAAAAATGGACGCAGGAGCATGCACGAAAGAATAAATAAAACTACTAACAATACACATTAACACCCAGCTCAAAAGCCAACAAAAGCCAGCAGAGCGCTTTATGGAAGAAAACTCGATCCCACCTAGACAGACTCACCCAACATATAATTCTGAAAAACCACAGACTCGTCGAGAGGTACCGACATTTAATCGGAGAAACATTTATGCTAAAACTTTTCAGGAGACCTGCTCTGGGTCCAAGCACGTGCCAAGATAACCCAGGTGACAGTCTGGCTGGAAACAGAGGAATGGAAACAACATATCGACAACTAAGATTATAGAACACCTCCAACAATATGAGCAATGCACAAACACCACAAAAAGACTTAAATAAAAAAACTAGAGGGGGGGAAAGAAACCCAAACAATTACCAAAAGGAGAGAAAATCTCCCACAGCACAGCGCAACGAACACGCCAACCACACAAACCGAGCAACCACTACAACACAATAAATAAAGAAAGACCAAACAAAACTTACCAGCAAACGAAGGAAGCAGAAGGAAACCGCGCAGAAAACGACCCACCGAAACCTCGCTGAAGAAACGGCCAAGCCTGTTCACCAAGCCCGGAAAGACTGGCCAGGAACAGAGAAGCTGACAACTCACACGAACCAGTATAGACCGGGTGGAGTTGCAGCGAAAGGCCTGACTCACCCTTCCAGGTGGTTCCATACAGAGAGCAGGAGTGACAAGATCCATCCGAACCGTCTGAAGACCACAACAACAACCTGTGCAGGTCAAGTATGCAGGTAAAAACCCTGCCTACCTACGGACGATGCTACTATGTCACGTAGGATGGACCAAACCAAGAGGGGAGGGGTGTTCCATATTAGCATTCTTGGAATACCCTCACCTGATACGAATACGGACTGCACTGTGATTAGACGAAAGAATGACAGTGATTGGTTAGTAAAGAATCAACTGAGATTGGCCGCGCCGATCGCAGGAGATTCAGAAAACTGTCATTGGATGCAAGCCACCGGCAAGCTCTATAAAAGGGGCTGCTTCGGCTCGCAGGTGCAGCACAGATCTATACCTTTTAATAACAAGCTGAAGTTACGCTGGTCTCGAGTCTCTTTTTCCCGTGCTTCTACAAAAAGGCTCAAATCAAAAAGTACAGCATGAAATGAGCAAGTAATTAAAGAAATAACTTGCAGAAAAATAGCTGAATTTCAAATGACACAAGAGCACTAAATTCACTTTAAAAACAAGGTATTGTGTAAATCTGGGAATCATGACAGCTAAACTTCCAATATATCAATTAATTTTATTTGCTCTTGCTATGATTTTAAATTATTTGCATATTACATATTAAAAAGTTCAAGATTTATTCATAGAAGCATGAATGTAACTTTTTCTTTTAAGTATCACTTTGTCGAGCTTTTTCCTTGGTTAGTTTGTTCCACTCCATACTTTTGCTGATATATTGTTACTGCTTAAAAGTTCTAGCTTTTAAGTTACTCTCTTTTGTTACTATAAAATGCCCAACAAACATTGCACCTGGATTATGTTTGAGATGTCAATACTGACCATATATTTTCCTCACCTCCAGCCATATTGTTTTATTATCTAAAATGTTGTTTTTATTAGATTTTCTTTCACATTTGATCTTTTTCCCCATTTTACATCTTGAGCACAGAAATTCTCATCTAACTCCTCACATTTTTTAGAAGATGACCAAAAGATTGTTATGAGTCCTGGGCTGCCAAAATGCTGATAGCAGGAAAGAAACAGAAAACTTTAATTTTTTGCAGGTATCTTGTGATCACAAGAATTTTTGCGGCCCTAAATCTGGTAGCTCTAACTCAGAGGAGTAAAGCTTTTCTCTCTTTTAAAAAACCATTTACATGAACGGCTAGCTTGTGAACACAAGATTGAGAACAAAAGTCAGACCTTTTAAAGCAGAGGGTTTTTTTTAAAGGAAAATGTCATTTAAAAAGCAGAAAGAAAAACCTGAAAAATGAAAGAGAGCAAGAGAGAGAGAGAGAGAGAGAGCTTCCCACTGTGGTAGTGTTTTTTTTTCTCCTTCTATAGCAATCAGAAAAAAAGATAACTGCTAAAAAAAAGTAATATGGGATGTGAACTTTGCTTATATAAATCCTTAAAAACACTCAATAAGTAGGTTGTGTATTTAAAATGAGCAATAACAGAGGTCATATTTTTCTTTCACTGCTATTATACAAATATGTTTTGGTGGAGTCATATTTGGCTTGGCCTAAAAGATAAAAAGAAATCCAACATGTATTTTCTATCTCAAACCCTTAGGGACATTTGCTGTATTTTCCTATCATAAAGGTAAAGATTTCCACTGTCCAATCATGTCCATCTCTAGGGGGGGATGGTGCTCATTTCTGTTTCTTAGCCAAGGGAACCAGACATTTCCATAGTCACACTCACATGGTTAGTATGATTATATGCTGAGGCTATATATAATCATATAGCATGATCATATACCTTCCCACTAAAGTGCTATCTATTTATCTATCTGCATTTGCATGTTTTCAAACTGCTAAGTGGACAGGAGCCGGGGCAAGTAATAGGAGCTCATCCTGTGTAGCACTTGGGTTTCCTGCATATCATCGTAAACAGTTTAAGCAGGCAATTTTGCTTAATAAAAAAACAGTTACTGTAGCATCCAGGGGTTATTAAAGAAACATACAGATCTGTTAACACCTGCAAGGTACTTCTTTTTGTATTTATTTTATGGGAACAATTCATTCTGTGGGAATTCTTTTCCTGGGATTTTTGAACAGCAGCACAGGTAGTTGGTGAAGGACTGGAGAATAGCCAAGATTATGCCCCCTTTCCATGGGGAAAAAAAGAGGAACACAATAATCATTTGCCACTGAGCCTATTACCAATATCTGGAAAGATGATAGAACAGATAATGAAGCAGGCAGTTTGCAAGCATTTCTAAGACAATGCTATGATTGCTAAGTCTCAATAAGGCTTTGCCAAAAATAGGTCAGGTGAAACAAATCTTTTCTTCTCTTTTGACAAGATAAGTATTTTAGTGGACAAGGGAAATGAAGGATGTAATCTGCTTCAGTTATAGTAAAGCTTTTGACACATTTCCACATGACATTTTCATTGAGAAGCTGTTAAAATGTGGTTTATATAGAACTATAGTAGGATGGATTCACAGGTAGTTTATCTGACCATACTCAGAAAGTTATTGTTTCAGTATCAAGGTGCATAGTAGATACTACTGGGGTCCAGCAAAAATCTTTGCTATTATTCTACTTTTTAGTAATTACACAGATAATGAGATTGATGGGTTTTTATCCAAAAGATTACATGAAGAAATAGCACAATTCTATTATTATAGAGGCCTGCTTTCTCCCATTATTGTCAGCCATAGTTAAATAAATTATATATATATAATTTATTGAAGTGTTGGATGAAAAAAAAGGCTGTAACACTCATTATTGAGACTGACATAGTTCTTCTCCAAAGGTCCTTAATTGTCTTTGGCAAGTAAGCAATGAGAGAGATTGCCACTGGTTTTACATCCTTCTGTCTACATATTTTTCCTGAGGAATTGACTTATTTTTAATGTTTTTGGGGAAAACTGTACTTCCACATTCAGCAGGGCATAAAGTATTTTAAAATTATGACAGTATCCACTTGGTAAAGCCCATGTCACACCGAACCAATGGATGCAAAGAGGATGTAAAACGGACAAAAAAGCTTGCCAT
>BHFT01042848.1:0-25373 GCA_004320025.1 Laticauda laticaudata
AGCCCTCTTTCGCTAATCCAAAATTTCTTTCCATTCGTTGCCTCTCCAGAAACATTCGGAATTGATTAAAAGACTCCCAATCTTCTCATTGGGGTTGAAGGGCAATGTGGGGCGCTGCGCGGTTTACTACCAGCCATCTCATCTAGTGTGGTTCGTTCTCTCGCCGCCAAGCTTGGTCTCAGCTTTTTTAGGACAACCCCATCCTCGTCACCAGTGTTCCGTCCGGAAAAGAAGCACGGTAGACCGGGTTCCAACAAATAACTCTTTTTATTAGTTAACAGCCAACCAGTTTAATAGGAACAGTGGCTAAGCCGCGGTAGCCCTTTTTATAGAGGCTTGCCTGCCGGCTTGTAGCCAATGACATTGTTTTAACTTTGCCACCTTTGAGCGGCTCCTTGGATTTGTTCCTAATGAACCAGTCCACTACTGGTCTTCCTGGCCAATCAGAATAGACTACTTGGAACCTTCCAAGTTATACAGAACAGATTCAGTAAGTTTCTATTACTACATGATGATGATGGTTCAAATTGCTATTTTAGTAGTCAATTCACAATCACTTTTCTGAAAGCTGAATCCTGCAAGATTTGAGGTTATAGATCAGAGGTTTATAAACTTGGCAACTTAAAGACTTGTAGACTTCAACTCCCAGAATTCTCCAGACAGCATAGCTGGAGAGTTCTGGGTGTTGAATTCCACAAGTCTTAAAGTTTACTTCTGTCTTTAGATTTCCTGGAGATGTGTCTACCTGGAAGATTGAGTAGTAGGTCCATCATTCATAACTTTGAATGGTGACTAATCATCTGTTTATAAGTTGAGGACTACCTATATGCCTCATTTGTGAAGATGTGGAATTGAAGTAAAGTGAAACAAATACACACAAAGTCGAGGGGAAGGTATTTCATCTTAATGGCTGAAGGAAATGTATCTGCAAAAGAGGACTGTCAGGATGTTTTGAGTGTCCTGTGGGTTCAAAGGCTTAGCAAAAGTAAGACAAGAAGAATGTTCTTTGCAACCATCTCATGAAATGGAAAGCAACCATTGATCCCCTTCCCAAATTATTATAGAAATTATTTTACTCCTTGTGAAAAAAAATATGAGGCAGAAAGGCATATATTTGGGTGCATCAGTCAAGGGAAATTAGAAAGGAAATTATTTATTTAGTGACTGCTAGAATGCTTGGGGCCAAATAATAGTTCTCATTACCTTATAAAGTAAATTTCACTGATAATATAGTTAAATGCTTTTATTATCCAGCAATGGGAAATCCATTTTTATATCTCTATTATTCTTGTATGTTTTCAGTGTTATTAAAAGGTGACCCTTGACTTCTTTCACTGTCCTGTTAATTTGAATGTTTGTTGTATTGTTTTGTGCAATAGTTTTATTAAACAAAAATGGATATAGTTAAATCTTGGTCATTTTTATTCCACTCATGTCATAGGATGAAAAGGAAAAGCTTATATAAGTAGAGAAGCAGAATTCAGTTTTACCTCTATAATAGAAAATCATAAAATAGATAAGTATCATAGAAAACAGGTCATTTTCCCACACAATAGTTTTCTTTGCTATGGTGTGTATTTCTATTTTAATTATAGTAATTGTTTCTAAACTTATTTGTCCGTCTGATTGTCTGCCTATGTGTAATGTCAAATGTTCCGCAAATACGTTATTTTATTTGACAATATATAAATATCTGTGTGTGTGTGTGTGTGTGTGTGTGTATGTATGTGTCATCTCATTGTGCTACACACAACACAATCTTGGCTGCCAATTCTGCCTTAGAAGACTTACCTATAATTTGGAAGCTAGTTTTCAGACATGCAGAAATTACAGTGGCCCTTTTTGGTGATGGTATTCTACCGGTTCACAGTGGTTCTAGCGAACCAGTAGTTCCAGTGAGCAGTTGATCCTGTCCATTCACCCCGCCCTTTCCTGTCCTATATTTCCCTGTTTTTTAACTCAGACAATTCGCGCGGCACAGCAGATTGCCATCTTTCAGTTGTTCTACTCACCAGCACTGACATAGAAGGTACGTTTTTTAAGCTTAAAATGGAGTTTTTGAATGTTGGCGCAAGGTGCACAAAGCATGCATTAAGCATGGGCACGTACAAACCATGTGCTCACCGAACCGATTGTTAAACCACTTGCATCCCACCACTGGTAGGAAGGTAAGTACTATAAATCCCTCAAAATTATGCATGCTTGATTTTGTTAGGGGGACAGAATTATTATAACTTCCAATGAAAACCATCCAAGATAGATTGAAGTACAGTATTGTAGCCAGTATTTGCACAAGAGATAACTGGTACTGAGCTCCATAAACCTTCTAGAACTCTCCTGAGTGTTTAACTCTCTTCAGCACTTTTAAAATATGCATTTTAATGAAACCCATCATTTGACCACTGGCATTTAGTCATGAGGACACATAAAAGCAAGGCTAATCATATTAATTTAAATCTAGCCATAGAGTAGCAAGCCGATAAAAGAGTGGTCTTATTTGAAGCTACTATATTGCTCATACTCAAAAAGTCTGTAGCCTAGGGGGAACACATGCTTCCTTTCTTTAAAAGATGTGAAGAAAAAGGACAGAAGTGGATTCAGCAGCAATAGGTTATTTAATGTAAAATGCAGAAAGAGAGTATAATTAAATGTTTATGCTATCCTCCTCAAAGAATCTTCATATACATATACATATATATTGCAGAGGTCTTCAAACTTGATAGCTTGAAGACTTGTGGACTTCAACTCCCAGAATTCCTCCTCCAGTCATGTTAGCTCAGGAATTCTGGGAGTTGAAGTCCACAAGTCTTAAACTTGCCAAGTTTGAAGACCCTTGCTATATTAGGTAGATTTTTCTGTTTCAAATTTCCTTCAGCTATTGGTTATAATCTAGAAGATTTGGCTCTAAAAGGATTTGAGGCTTTGATAAAGCCATTCATTTGGCAAGGAATGATGGTCAAGCAGCAGAGATTAACTTAGTTTCAGGAAAAATTGAACCATATGCATTTATGGAATTGATAAATCATTCCTGTGCCCTCAGCCAATCAAAACACAGAATTCTATTGTATTTCTCATCTCTCATTTTCATCATATGCTTTCCATTCTAGAAAATTAAATACCCAGTGTGCAAAGTCTTACACAGGAAGGTATTGGAAGCATATTTCTCTTTTCAGGCAAAAAGATATATAATTCTGAAGGTATCAGTTGTCTGCAAAAAGAAACATCCAGCCTTCATTTTTGAAAGAAAAAAGATGGATGTGTGCTTCAAAGCAATTTGTGCTACTTTTTCCTATTTTGCTGGACAGAAGCTCAGAATCATTGAATATCAATAAAGGAGAATGTTGATTCAGCCACTTAGTTACAATAAACTAGTACCATTGCTCTAGTCCTTTTTCAGCACTGAAATATGAATCAGTGAAATGAAGGACTTTGTAAAGATTCTGAGCAATAAAATTAAAAGAGGAACAGATTGGTTATGAAATGCTATTATAAGCCATATATTCCAAGATAATGGAAATCCTTCAAAGTCATTTTTACTTCAATATTTGGAGCTAAATTCCTGAGTATTTAGGAAGATAATCTACCAGCAAAATCAGCTGGCTGGTAGTATCAAGTGATATAAACTGAATATATGACATTAAACTTTAAATTTTCCAAGCTTAGTTGACTGCTGAAGTAGAATGAAATTATGTTAAAGCATGTCTCAAATATTATGGTTTGGATCCAGATTTAAGCATGATTAAAGAAAACCTTACTGAAATTACTTGGACTTAGTTATGATTAAATGAAACCATAGTTCAGGTAGTTCAAATATAATCAGGTCTGAATACAACCAAAAGAGCAAGGGAAAAATTATATATCTCTTTTATAGCAATTAGTTCTTGATCAAAAGTAAAGAGTTCTTATAAGCTGTTACTTTTTAATCAGCATTAATACTTTAGTATCATTTCTGTATTATAAAAGAGAAAAATTGAGGAAAAACATAAGTTAAGACAACAAGTGTTTCCTTTTGTAATAACTCACAAGGCTTTTACTCCTAGGCTTTTATCTATAGTCATTCTGTTAATTAATTGTTGAGGTGGTATTCAGCAGGTTCTGATCAGTTCTGGAGAACCAGTACTGGAAATTTTGAGTAGTTTGGAGTATCGGCAAATACCACCTCTGACTGGCCCTATCCCCCATCTATTCTCTGCTCCCAGCTGATCGGCTGGGTCTTCTTTTGTTGCTCTGCACAGGAAAATGGAGAACAGAGCTGGAAAGGAAATTAGTGAGGTGGGGAGGTAATGGAGATTTTGCAGTATGCTTCCCCTGTCGCACCTATCAAGCCACACCCACCAAGCCATGTCATGCCCACAAAGCCACACCCACAGAACCGGTAGTAAAAAATTTGAGTCCCACCACTGTTTGATCTGATTATCAACACACTTGTACCTATTCTCTAAGTTGATTGGAAAAGCCAGATGTGTTGGATCACAAAACTCTTTGCAGTTTCTATATTTCTTCAAAAAAAAAAATAATAGGAAGGGGGAGAAATAGAAGCATAGCAAAAAGAGACAGAGGACAGTGAAGGATTAAGTGTAAAAAGGGCAATGCAGAGGGAGGAGGAAGAGCAGCTTTGCCTTCCAGATCAGGTTTCAAACAAGACAAAGCAGCTCCCTGTGCATCGCCTTTTTAACACTTAACCCTTCATTGTTCTCCGTCTCATTGCACCAAGCTCTTGTTTCTTCCCCTTCTTTTCAAAACTTTTTTTTCATAAGGAAATATAGAAACTGCAAAGCACAAACAGTGACTCATTATCCTCTTTTGAGTTAAAGAGGCCATGCACAAATGCAGAAGGCAGGAAGCTTTGCAATATCTACATAACAATAAGTCTGATTTTGGCCCATACAAAAGCCACTTGGCACCTTCTCAAATCCCTCAGGCCAATTCACCTAGCCATAGCAATGCCCGGTCATGGTTTTGGAGAGAGAGAGAAAGAAAGAAGAGAGGGAGGGAGGGAGGGAGGGAGATTTGTTTATTTGTTTTCTCACATAAGTGACTCTAGGCAGATAACAACAATTTTAAAAAAACAGGAAAAAAGCAACTAAAAATAAGTAGACATCTGGCAGCTGAAACAACAACAATGCAAACATCAATATATATGCAATACAAATAAATTAATGCACTGCCTCCAACAGGTACTTTGATCCCCAACCCCAGGAATGAAGCCATGTCTTTAGGTCTTAGAAAAGCTAAGCAGTTTGGACTAATCTGATCTCTAAGGGGGATGATGTTCCACAGGGACATGTATGAAAGCATACATCAATACACATCAATGAAAGTTTATGAAATGCTCTTGAAATTTAATCATAAAAGAGAAAAAAAATAGGCCATAGTACCAAAGAAGGTTGGGTCCTAATGAATTTGTATTGATGTATCCGAAGGAAATGGCATTCCATTAAAATCGTTTTCCTACAGCCCTCAGTTAATTGATTGAAAACTTTCTTCCTTTAGCTCTGTAAGAAAAGACAGCAAATGCTGTCCCCATGGAAAAGAAAACCTAAACAATTTCCTAACACACCTAAACAGCACACACCCCAAAATCAAATTCACCATGGAGAAACGGAAAACAAAAAAACTAGGAAACTACCATTCCTAAGATGTACTAATCTACAAAAAACCATGCACACTTAGGACACACCATATACCAGAAGAAACCACACCAACCGCTACCTCAAGCCCAATCCCACCATCACCCAGCACAGATAAACTCCGTGGCCAGAAACACTAATTGCCGGAACCAAACAACTGGTAGACAAGATTCACATAGACTGAAGTATGCACCCTGACTAAAGTACTGACAGGCCAAACAGCTTCCACAAAAGCAAAAATCACAGCCTGATCCACAAAAACACACTGAACATATGGAGACCTAGAGATGAACAGACCTTTTGAACAGCTGTCCTGCCCTACATAAGAGGTACTACTGGCAAAAATCAGCAAGAATACTACACAGATCACATCAAGACTGCCTTCAAAACAGACAGAAAAATAGCAGCCATCCTAAGAAACCCAAAGATAAAACTGACCTGCAACCAAGTCATATATGAAGTCCCTGCACATCTATGCCCAGCCACATACATTGGACAGACAATAAAGGATAGTACCTGCCTGGATAACACAAAATGCCATAAAAAATGGAACACACTCCTCACTAGTCCAACACATGAAACCACAGGTCATAGCATCGACTTCAATGGCACCAAAACCCTAACCATACAGACCCCAGCTACAGATTATCAGAGAAGCCATAAGAGATTGAAAAAGACCTGAAAGCATGAATAGAATTGATGTCTGGATGACTCCACCAGACGTTCAATTATCTTGGAAGCCTGCACTACAAAAAAAAAACTCCCACACCACAAGCAAGCAAACACCTGGCACAAAACAGACCCCCACTGATACCTCCAGCTCAAACACACCCCAACCAGGCACCCAGATGAAACCTAGATTCCTAATAAATGATAGCCATCCATTTACCTGCCAAGCTGCACTAAAAACCTCCAATACAGGAAACACAATGTTGCCAGCCAATCAAGACAAAAAAAAATTAGAAAACAAACAGAAGATATTAGAAACACCAATCAAGCAGAACACAGCAAACTCCAGGACCAATAAACACAGTCCAAGACTCCCAACCAATCAGGATGAAGAAAAAACCATTATGGCACAGCAGTAGGCTAGTACCAAATTTAAAACAGAAATGGCTGTGAAAGCCTGATTCACAGACGAACACAATACACAAGCCTGATGATGGCAGATGAGATTCTGCCGAAACGTTGCTACAACTCCCTGCAAAACAACAATGGAACTGGGGAATGTCTCGGGGCATACAATGGCATGGATTAAAAATGATCAAATGAGAAAGCAAAATGTCTATTATTTGTGCTTGATGTGCCTCCATTCCTCTCTGTGCAGAACTTCCACTTGAAATGTGCCTAATTCACCTGATGATTATTATTTTGGCTTCTCAACCAGTGTAATTTATGGTGTTTTTTAAAAAATGGGGTGGGGTGGGGATGTTATCTGGTGCAATTCAACAATTTCTTTGCTTATAAATTGATTGAACTTATAAAATAATAGGTCTGCTGGAGCCTAAGCTAACCAAATCATTAATGAGTTCAGTCAGGGGCAAGTTGTTACATTTGTATGATTCTACAATTAATGGCCAGTCATATGTATCTGTATTCTGTTGTGACAGAAGAAAGTATGGAAATGAAAACTCACAGATTCATTATTTTAACAAATTAAGAGGTTTCTTTATCAATTTCATCAGATAGAACAAGATGTAGCTGATCTTCTCAATTACTCAGAGGAAGAAAGAATATAGAATGTAGAAGCCCAATCACCAGTTTGTGATTTAGTAAACAAAAGCAATTCTCAGAGAATTGTTTCTTCCAACATATTTATAGCATGACTTCATATTAAAATGACTACAATTGCAATTCCTACCAATGAATATATTGGAAATAGTTGGAGTTTCTCTAGCATTCGTAAATTAAAATATGCTTTTTCTCCTGAAGAATAAAATGTGTTTTCAACATTACTGAGAGCTATATGTGTTCAGGGAGAGGGGGGGGGGGAATCACTTCCAACATTATATTTTTATTTTTCAGAAATGCCAGTAGAATCAGCAACCCTTGCAAGTGAAATAGCAACATGTAGACAGGAAGGTTGAACAGTAAACCATGGCAACTTGAGTGGACAAGAGTTTATCAGTTTACAGAATAACAAAATCAGAAGGGACCTTTGAGGTCTTCTAATCCAACTCCATGTTGAAGCTGGAGACCCTATCATTTCAGACAAATAGTTGTCCAGTATCTGTTTAAAAGCCTCCAGTGATGGAGCCCCCACAATTTCAAAAGGCAAGCTATTCCACTGGTGAATTGTCCTCACTGTTACGAATTCTAGGTTGCTTCTCTCCTTGATTAGTTTCCATCCATGGTTTCTTGTCTTACCTTCTGGTGCTTTTGAAAATAGGTTGACCCACTCTTTTTTGTGGCAGCACCTCAAATATTGGAATATTGCTATCATGCCACAACTAATCCTTCTTTTCACAAGACTAGCCATATTAGACTAACTATCCAACTGCAACTGTTCTTCATATGTTTTAGTCTAATGTTGATGAATCATCCAGCAGAAACTCAGTAAGTATATCCTCTTTGATTTTCAAGTTGTCAGGCCTCATACCTCTGATACAAATAATAAAGTTTTGTGGTATTATGGCAAGTTATTTTCTACTTTACAAATGTACATGCTTCAAGAACTATTTTTTCCATACAAGAAAATAGAAAAGCAATTTAAATTACAGGATTTGTAATCTATGGGACTGAATATAATGATTGAAGCATATAAGTTTACATGTATGTCAGGGGTAAGATTTGGTACTTAAGTTTTGCATGCATATGCACACTTCATGCACATGCGTGCATGTAATACAACGAAAGCTGTGCCTCCTGGACAGCTGATAAGCGCTGCACGCAGGTGCGCAGCATTTGAAAAACACCTTTTTTCCTGCTTTTTCAACCTCAGCTGTGCCGTGCAAAGCAGCTGAGATTGAAAAAGCAGGAAATAAAGGTCAGGTGAAAGCCTGACTACTGGGGCAAACAGTAGCAAACACAGAACTGGTTCTGCGTCTGCTGCTCTTCAGAGTTACCAGTTCTACAGAGCTGGGCAGAACCGGTAGCATCCCACCCCTGATTTATGTTCCTCCATTAATATTCTTGTTTTCTGTTGCAGAATAAGGAATTAATTCTTGGTAAAGTTCAGGGTCATTTTATATAGATCTCTGCTTTTTTGTAGTGCTCAAAAACCATTTTGCAATGTCTGTGGAAAGAGAAGGGAGGGGGAGATATGACAAATGACTAAAAGAGTAAAATATGCATGATAAATACAAACAAGTAAACAAGGAATCTAAATGTCACAGAGATTACACTTTTTCAATATATCATTAATTTATAAAATTATCATTATTTATCTTTAAGCTAAGAATATATTGCTAATATAATATAGATAACTCAAATTAGAAATTATAACAAATTGAATCAGTACTAGATATCTAATTTCCCAAAGTTAAAATATAGGCACTATATTTCTAGTTCAGTATATTTTGAAGAATTAAGGTTTACTAAAAAAAAATTGCAGTTTGTAATGTGAATTCAACTTTCAAAATTGAATTCAACTCCCAAACCATGGAGCTTTACAATATTGCCACCAAACACAACAACAACAATAATAATCCAGCCTTCTCATTCTAACATTTTTTTAGAAAATGAAGCCATTTTAAAACAAGATTGTTTGCAAGTTATAGTCAGTGTGAAATAGTTAAAACAAACCTGTTGCTGTGACAACCTAAGCCAGACAAATTTTATATTATTTTTCCTAGTACATTTAGAAAATAGATTTTATTTTGCTAAAGTATGATAAGAAAACCAATTTGATGCTTTCAAATTTATTTCTTAGCCTGTCTTAAAGTTGACATATTACTTCTGGTTTCTTTAAATCATGAAGGTTAAGGAGACACATAACTGAAGGTAAAAATAAAGATTAAAAATAAAAGCAAGACTGATTTTACAGAAGCTTATATGGGCTATGAAACCTCATTCACAAAGGACAATTAAGTTCAGGAAGTGTAACAAAAGATAGGAAAATCAAAAGTAGAAACTGTAAGTAATGTTAATATAAACATTGAAATAAATCATATGCAGAAATTCTCATAAATAACAAACAAGTAATTATATAAAATTATGGGGACACCTAAACAGATGACAATGAGGGCAATAATTCATGTACAAATGAGGTACAAGAAACATTCATCAGCTCTTTCTGTTTGTTTCCCCTGATGATAATCTTATTTCTCTCGTAGCTATGGTCCATAAACCTAGAGTCCTATTTGATTTCTCCCTTAGGAGTCATATTTATCATGCACTAAAACTGCCATGGCAGCATTTTAGGGCATAGACCAGGGAGTAACCTGTGCTTTCTCACTAAAAGCCTGAAATTGTTATACCTAGTTATACTTTATGATGTCTTCTGCAAGTTACTTTATCCAGAGGCTGGCTGGCTGGCTTTCCTTCTTTCCTTCTTTCTTTCTTCTTTTCTTCTTTCCTTCCTTCCTTCTTTCTTTCTTACTTTCTCTTTCTTTCCTCTTTCAGGCTAAAACATTAGATGTAAAAGAAGGAAAATAACAGTTCTGGCCATTTCTTGATCTCATTCTTGAACTACAATGTTCCATGTAAGACTTGATCAAAACAGAACAGAAAACAACAAGACCTCACAATCTTATACTTCTGTTGTGGATCTGTAACTGAATTATTCTAGGCAATGGCATTTCCTTCAACTTGTGCAGAATTGAGGATTATAGTTTATTCTTCCCTTATTTGCATTGTATCAGAAAAGAAAGAAGGCTCAATTGATCATTATACATATGTATTAGGACAGAAGTCACAAAATAAATATTGCAAAGGATCTATTGTTTATTTGTGATAAATGGTGAACTAAATTTGAAGTAAATGAACTTGTTCTAAAATAAGTCATTTTAGCACTAAAAAAATAAATG
This sequence comes from Laticauda laticaudata, assembly GCA_004320025.1. Lineage (NCBI taxonomy): Eukaryota > Metazoa > Chordata > Lepidosauria > Squamata > Elapidae > Laticauda > Laticauda laticaudata. The sequence goes on from BHFT01042848.1 coordinate 10,598, forward strand.
TTCGAGTTCTTATTTTTGCTGGTGGAGGTGAAAATCTCTGAAAGTAGAAGTCCCGGGCGAACTAATATCCTAATTTTTGCTTGGCTCAGCAAGGTCATCCTGTCAACTTTATTCTCTTAAATATATAATAACCTCTAGACCAGACTGGCATCAATTTGTGTATCACCTACATCTGGCAATGACTCTTCTGCAAATAACAAAAAAAGCTGATGCAGAGATATGAAAATCTTTAATATAGGCAGCTGGGAATTTGCCACGCTTCCCAGACAGTTGCCCTTCTCTTATACTGACATTCACAAGAACACATTTCCCTCCCTGAATTTGTCATCATGTGCAGGCAAAGTAATGACAAAGAGCAGCAGTGTGTTCTTTGGGGAGAGTAGTATGCTAAAGAACAATCAACTTCACCAGGGCATATCATTTTGCCTGGCCTTCTTATACAAATATGTCCAAATATTAGCATACAATTTGTAGACACATAGCTGGAAGAAAAAAAGAAAAAAAAATCCAAGGAAGTTTCTGTATCTTCCAGAACGGAATGGAATAACTCACTGTGACCAACTTGCTATGGCCAACTTGCCACAGGACAACTGAACACGGCCAGCTCACCATGGGGTAACTCGCCACACCCAACTCGCTGCTGGAAAACTTGCCATGGGACAATTTAACAAGTCAGTGTTATTATTGAAAATAGATTTTAAAAAATATTTTAATTTTTGTCATTCATGTTTCATTTTGTCCCACCTTTTGCATCATTTAACGATTCTATCCCATCATTTCTTTGATATTAGTGTAACTCTTGTCCTGCAGTGAATTGTCCTGTAACGATTTGGCTGTTGCAAGTTGGCCTCAGCAAATTATCATATCCAGCCACTATGATAGTAATCAGCATCAAGAGCAAAATCATTCCATGATTTTTTTTAAATTGCTGTAAATAACCATGGCATTTGAAGATAATACTTTGCAGCATGCAAAATGTTAGATTGGGCAGGAAGCCTAATGGGCATTAGGGAAAATGTTTTTTAATACATTAGCACTCCCAATAAAGAATCTGCCTCCAGATAATGAATAAACAGAATTCAGTTCTCCCACTTGTCCATTCTCAAAACACTGAACGTGGCCATTTCACCACAAATGACTTATATCATCTTCATAGCATAATAGCAACAAAATTAAAAATTCTCTCTGCAAAAGAATTAGAGCGTAAGACACCATTCCCTGAACTCCAGAAAAGGGTATATACATTTGATCAGACATTCAGCCTACTAATTCTCCTACAAATGGGGAAAGAGATTAGAAAAAAGGAAAATGATAGCTGGGGAAATAAACATCTCAATTGCAACTTGCAAATCCATGTTGATGAACTATTGGTGAAATCTGTGAGTTCTAAATGTGAGAAGGGCTGCAGTCTAGAACTTTATTGGGAATTATGCCAAATCATCCAGAAAAGCAGCTAGACTAGGGGTGTCAAACTCAGGTTGTCAAGGAGATGTCACATGACATATCATGACTTTTTCCCCTCTCACTAAACTGGGCATGGGCATGGCCAGTGTGTGACTCATCCGGGCCATGGACTGCATATTTGACAGGCCTGAGCTAGAGGGACCTCAGCAGATTTTTTTTTTTTTTGATCACCCATGCNCCTGAGCTAGAGGGACCTCAGCAGATTTTTTTTTTTTTGATCACCCATGCCATTGTGGTGAACATTTTATGAAAATGCCCACAACATGCAATGTCCACTACAAGAAATGTATATGGGCAAGTGTGAATGTGTATCCCCAATGTGAATGTGACTTGAATCCAATCACATTCAAGTGTGAATGTGTATCCTGGCATTCTATACCAGCATGCAATAAGAGTGAAAATAACAATAAAGTAAGAAAATTAAAATGCCACTTCTAAATATTGTTATATTGCTCTGTTATTTGTTCCAACACCAGGCTGAGAGAAGGATGGAAGAACCATCCTGAGGAGAAGTCAAGCAACTAAAGCCCATTATTTAATTAACACTGTTTTAAAACTTTTTGCCTCAGGAATCAATAACTTCTTATTCCACTACAGTGCATGCTACCTATGTTGACAAAAAAGAGAAATACAAGGTTTCATTTCTGAGTCATAAAAATATTAAAGAAAGAAGTAAAATGTGAATGGGTTGGAAAACGTGTTGCATTTGAAGTTCTTTCTGCCTCTTTAAATCAATGACAATCTGGCAGAGTAGACTATTTTAAGGTTTCTACAGCAAAATTCTGTCAAATAATACATAATTATAGACTTTAAATACCTTTCATCATTAGAAATTGCCCAGTGTTTTCTAATTATGGCACACAATAAATGAAATACCAGGGTGTACTAATGCTGGCAAAATAGCAATATCCAACTAATGGCTCTATCTAAGAACCATGTCTGGTCTTGCAAAGCTGAGCAGGACCATGCCTTATCTTATAATTGGTGAGAGACAACAACCTGGAAATTCCTGGGAAGTTGAAAAGATATCCTGGGGGTGTGGGGTAGAAAAAGGACAATAGCAAACTATTCCATTCTTATGCCAAGGAAGTGACATGGCTGTGTCCCTGCACCAGCAGGTCACCAGCAGTCAAGCTAATTTCAAGGAAGAATTTTAATATAGCAATGCTGGTTTTCATGTTACTATAGATAGCATTAATTTTTAGAGAAACTTTTTTTAATTTAAGCTTGAAGTTAGTGAGGACAAATAGGGTGTTATTTGTGCTATTCATCATTTATTCTGCTGGGGGGGGATCATATGAAAGCTAAACAAATGAAGGACACTGTACTCTGTCTATAGGTGGCCTCATGTCATGGGATTCTTGACACTGAAATATATTTTATCTACAAATTGCCAGAACCCGAATGCAACTTTTCTTTGAAGACCATTTGGAAAGAGGTCACAGCCTGGAAAATTCTACAGTTCCCTGTGGTGCCAAGTTCACTTTGGCTGTCCCAGTTGAAATCTTGTGCTGAAAATAAATTTCCTTCTGAAGAACAAAAAAAACAGATACAAAAAATTCCAGCAGTTTTCTGGCCTGTTCAATATCATTGTGAGATTTAGGTACTAAAATGAATAATAAATGGGCCAATTTTGTTCTGCTTATTGGAAGACTGTTTATCAAGCAGATCTGGGAATTCTGTTTGTGCCAGCTGGGATACTAACCATAGAAATACTGCATGTTTTATAACACAGAAATAGTTAGATTAGTTCATAATGATTTTTGTACAAGTTCAATGTTCCCCAAAAAACCTGAGACCTTTGTTATTTATATAAATCAACACAAAGCAAAACATTTCCATTCAAGTGTAGGGAGCATGGAATCAAAACTAATCTGAGTGTAGAAATAATCAAATCATTACGTCACATTTGCATGATTATATAGTATCAACTGAAGGCAAATGGGCATAGTCTCATTTATATCACATCACCCCAAAACTCACAGTTCAAGTTATGAGTGTAAATAGCCTCTCTTTTCACAGCTACAATTCAGACAGTCCTACCCAGCCTTGGGCTATGCCAGTTCATGAAAGCTAGATTATAATCAATTGAGTTGAAGGTCAGGGACTATAGAAGGTGTTCTGTGGATGTTATATTCAGACAGATAGATTCTAAAATCCTTAACGTTAAACATTGTTTATTGTAAGGAAAGAAAGCAAGAGTTACAGATTAAAAAAAGAAACATTAATTTAAAGAATGGGTCCATCTATTCTAAGTAGGCAGATCCCATTTTGTTTCTTAACTATCCTTCCTTAACTGTTTTAAGACTTAAAAAGAAATAAAATCTATTTATTTTGGTGGAACCTCAAAAATATTCCACTGCCCACTTTTTTTTTATAAAGTATTGTTAATGATAAATGGGGAAAAGTACATGTATGCTATAATAAATCTAGAATAAGTCATCTCAGTGTGTTCCAGAAAACTACCATTCTTTGCCATTTGCTGTGCTGATTGGGATGAAGGAAGTCAAAGGTATCTTAAGAACATCTCAAGGTGCCTGTTGTTATAATAAATTATTTCAATATCACCACATTAGTCTCCACACCTGTTAACCTACAGCCTCTGTCAGATATTATTTTCTTAATCTGGAGTGAAGGTTATTTTGGGTAAACTGGAAGCAGTTACAGAATATATTCACACTTAAATTGGCCATCCTTATGTTCTACTTTACTAAAGACAATCCTGTGTTTGGATTGATCCTCTCTGTAAAAGGTTTTTCAATGCAAGCCACTTTGAAAAGAAAAAAAATCATAAAGGAAGAAAAGAAGGGTCAGCAAGATGTCTTTCAATTTTCAGTACCAGTATGAGGTGGTGAACACATTAATTGCCTACTCTATCTTCTGCATGAAAAAGCTCTGTTTTTTATTGGCTTTATAAAACTTACTTCCAAAGTTCCACCACCATATGAGTGGTGTTAGCACAAGCAACATTTTAATCCTCTTTGCTTTGGTGGCCCATAAGTAAATATCCCATCATCCATGCTCCAGTAGTAATAATATTCCTAATAACTGAGATGTGCAGAGATCAATGGATGTTATATTTATTGCTATCTTTTTACATCATGTAAATGTTTCATGTAAAATTCATGTTTACATTCGCCACTATCACAAACAATCATGTAATTTTTGTTATCTCGTGGCCACCCATGTTGTTTCTTCTTTATCACTCTTGAATACATTTCCAGCAAGGTTCTTATTCATGCTTATGGACAGTGCTGCAATCATTGTACTCTGCACTCATTATAAAGTTCTGATCCCCACAATATCAAAGGGAAGTGTGAATATTTTCAACATGTGAGCTACCTCAATGACAAAGGGCCTGGAAACAAGACTTAGCGAAATGGTTAAGGGACATGTTTAGTTTGCCAATGAAATAGTTGGAAGAGCTTGGCGTGTTTTGCTTTTGAAGTAAAAAAACTAAGGGGAAATATGAGAAAGGTCTACTTCTATCTAAAAGGTACAAGAAGTAGAAGACCTGTTTTCTACTGAAACTGTTAGCCAAGGGCTATTGGGTTAATATCAAAAGAAAGGAGTTTTCAGCTGAACATTAGGTGGAATGTTCTGAAAGTAAGAGCTGCAAAGCAAAGGAATATTCTGCCAAGAAAGTGTCCAGGATATCCTTGAATAGGAATCAAACAGTCACCTTCTAAGGAAGGTTTAACAGAATGCTGCACTGAGCAGTGTCCTTTCAAACTCATGCAGATTATAATTCTTTGATTGTAGACAAGAGTTAGATCTTCTCTCCGAGCTACCCACATACCATTTTTATCACACCCTCTGTGCTTTTGAAATGTCAGAACAAATCCAGTTTTCTTCACTTTATTTCAAAAGTAATACTCTTAACATAAACGCCAAAGGGATCAGTACAAAAATAAAACAGGATTTATTTCTGTTGCTGAACACATTTACCTGGGAATGAGCACTAGCTTATTACAGAAAATAGTTTTTAGAAATGAAGGAAAAAGCATTCATCATTTGATTTATTCTATTCCAAAATAACGAGGGAGGGAGGGAGGGAAGGAAGGAAGGAAGGAAGGAAGAAAGGAAGGAAGGAAGGAAGGAAGGAAGGAAGGAAGGAAGGAAGGAAGGAAGGAAGGAAGGAAGGAAGGAAAATTTAGATGCTATACTATGAATCTATAATCCCATCAACTGTGTACACTGAATGGTTGATAAAAAAATTGGGGGTGGACTGTAGAACTTGGACTTTCTTCCCAAAGCCTAGCCCAAAGCCTTTTCTAATTTCTATTGATTAAATTAAGACAGTTTTAATATATTTATGTGAAATTAAAACACAGCATAATTCAAGGATTTCATTTCTGTCCTTACTACCAATCATTTCCTGTGGGGAATTGTAGAAAAGCAAAATTGTGTTCTATTAACTTGGCAAGATTGTGTTCTATTAACCTGGCTATGGGGAAAGAATTGTATATCATCAATACAGAGAAAGTCACAGAGGAATGAAAGATTTAAAATGGGAAAAGAAAGGTGTTTTCAGGGAGAAAAGTCATTTTTCCTTGGAGGAAAGTTGTGAAAGTGATTTATAAACAACTGCAACTTTCAGCTTTGAAGATTTTTTGAGCTTCAAAAAATTTACAGGCAGCCTCTTGTTTTTACAGCCTAAAGCAGAATTATACTACCAGCTAGGATTTGATATCCTGAGCCAAAAAAAGAATATCACACATTTAATAAACTATCAAATCCTCTAATCTATTCCTCACTCTCTGATCACAGCACTGAGCATTAAAAACATGAAATCTTTCAATTCTTTAGACACTGTTATGGCTCATGCTATCACTTATTTGACTGAGCTATCTTAGCAGCAATTATGCAATTTTTTTCCAGACATTTTAACTTTTTTTTCATGTCTGATTCTTGGAGGCTGCTGGACAGTTCCTACAGTTTTATGACAAGGTTTTTTGAAAGCAGTTTGCCATTGCTTCTTTCCTAGGGACGAGAAATAGTGATTAGCCTAAGGTCACCCACTTGATTTTGTACCTAAGGCTTTATGGTCCTCTGGTTTCTAGCCTATTGCTAGAAACCCAACTGACTTTCTTCATAAATCATAAATATCACAAATTTCAACCTTAAAAATATTTTTCATTTCTGATATAGGTATGAAATCCATTTGATTTCCAAAGTAGACTCAATAAAAAATGAAAGCATCTCATATTTCTGAGGCATCTAAAGGATTAGTTCCATACTGGAACATGTATCAAAAACATGTATCAAACCATGTTTGATTTGATTGAATTGCCACTGTATTAGGCAAAAGGTTGCTGCCAGGCCTACCCAACTAAAGGAAAGAAACTCCATACATTTATTTAAGCCAAGTGGTTACAGCATAGGAAAAGCTGAATCTGAGGATTCCTGCATAAAGCTGTTACTTTTTTCCTCTCCCAGGCCTTCCCCCCTAGTCATTTTATAAGTTTCCAATAAAGTTCAGATTAGTTGTTTTCAGGGGTGGGAGTCAAATTTCTTAACAACCAGTTCTGTGGACATGGCCTAATTTGTGGGTGTGGCTTGGTGATCATGTGATTGGATGGGTGTGGCTTGTATGTAAATATTTATGTAAATATTGAATTTTTTTGTTTAAAAAAAGAGCAACTTTTACCCAAAACCAGGCAAAGCAGGCAGCTAGATTGAGTTGCTTGCAGAATCACAGATTCACTCAGAGATCTATCTTTCAATCTGCTACCTGAGTATGCACTGAAAAATAGAAGCTTCAGTCCTAAGAAAGGTTCAGCTCTGCTCTTAGCTTAGCTAGAAAGCAAGAAATCCAATGATCTCCTACTTTCTAGCTAATCTAAATATCCCTTCACAGCTGATAATTGGAACAGCTGATGGTCAGGGAGGGAAGGAAAAATAGCAATGTTCTGTATAAAATAGTTTACTCCAAATCCTCGAATGTGATTGGCTAGAAAAGCCGGCATAGGGATTGGTTCACTNATGTATCCATGTATTCATAACTATGTTTTTACTTATACCTATTATCTTGTAAGCAATTGACAAATATAAATAAATAAATTTAAAAATTAAATAAATTAGGTGAAGGCACAAGGCAGGCAAGTTGGATGGCGTGCATGCCAGGTATGGAGTGAGTGGGCAGGGCGGGACCAGCCAGTGGTACGACTTGCCGGTTCTCCGAACTGTGGGGAATCGCAACAACCAGTTCTATAGCACTGGTCCAACCAGGTAGCATCCCACCCCTGAAGGAGAGCCTCTGATATGTGTTTGTGCAATGCTGTGTGTCGTCCTTATGCATTGTTGCCACGTTGGAGATCTCTCTTTGTTCTCCTTTCCCTGCCCTCGTGGGCCAAATAACCCAGTTATTGTGCAGCGTGTCTCCACATCCGCCCACAAGAGTTATGTGTCAACAAGCAAGCTGATCCCCGGCTCCCTCATCCTGTAACAGATTTCTCCTTCCTTCTCTTCCAGAGCAAACGGGACCACCTCCTCATGAACGTCAAGTGGTACTACCGCCAGTCCGAAGTCCCGGATTCCGTTTACCAACATTTGGTCCAGGATCGGCACAACGAAAACGGTAAGGGGGGGGGAGGTGAAGTCATTGCTGTACCTCTGAGTGGGTTCTCTTCTCTCTCTTCTGCTCTTGGCATTCAAATTCTATTTTTACCTTTGGAAAACTCACAGAGGTGGGTGGTGCATCCCAAGGCTGCCAGCTTGTTAAATATTAGCTTTCCAAAGCGCCTTCCTACCTGTTTCCAGCCACTTGGAGAAGACATCTGGGGGGAGGGAGGAGGGGAAGAGGAAGAAGAGGAGGAGGAGGAGGAGGAGGAGGAAGAAGAAGAAGAAGAAGAAGAAGAAGAAGAAGAAGAAGAAGAAGAAGAAGAAGAAGAAGAAGAAGAAGAAGAAGAAGAAGAAGAAGAAGAACATCATCATCATCTGGAGTGTGGAAGCTTCCCTTTACAGCTTTTTCAGAGTTCCACATTTGGGGAAGATCTTTTCCCAGTCCTGCTCTTTTCCTTTGATCACAAGAGCTGGAACAAGAACTTCAAAGGAAAAAGGGAGATGCCATGTTTTATGAGCTGGTAGTTTTCTCTTGAACTGCATGATGACTTTTGGGGAAAGGAAGCTCCACGGCTGAATCTCTGTGGGCCTTTCAGTTCCCAACATGATGGGTGCAAAAGGAAGCAGTTGGGTCCCAAGGAAACCTGAGAAAAGTCATCTGGGATCCATACCAGAGTGTCAGGCCTGCCCCAGTCTGATCCCTTAGGAAAGAAAAACCCTTAACTCCGTTTGGTTGAAGCGAAAGATTCTGCGGCAGAAAAGTCAGGCTAGATCTGGGTTTCTCATGCTCAAGGTTTTGCCTCATCCCAGCCTTCCCCCCCCCACACACACAAATACCCCATGACCAGTCCATCTTCAGCCAATCGAAACTTGCTGAAGTATTTTGAGAATGCAGAGAGGTTTGGGGTTAATCCACATTCTTTCTCAGGGAGCCTGGCCTTGGATGCCTGGTTCAAACCAATTCTGAGCTTATGTGGTCTTTATCACTTGTCATTCCCCTCTCCCTATTTTGCATCATATACACACACAGCTTTATTGCCCATCTATACTCCCCACCCCCCCACCCAGGCCAAACTGGCCTTTGATGGTGAGATGCTTGTGAGGTGCCAAGCCAAACCTGACAGATCTGATATAGAATGACAGCATCAGAACGGCCTTCGATCAGGTCCAGCTTGTTTTCATTACCAGCTGTTTTGGCTTGGACCATCTGTCAAAGAGTTATTTTTATTTATATATATAATTATACTTTTATTACACCTCTTCAGATCCAAAGCTGGATCTTCTCCATGAACAGCAAAATTTTGGCTCCTCCTTTTAGCTCTAAACACGATAACTGGCTTTTGGGGACTTGCTAGAAATGTGTGGACTGCTAGAGGCACCACTAACTATGTGGCTTTTCTTTCTACAGATTCTGGGCGTGAGCTGGTTATCACAGACCCTGTGATCAAAAACAGAGAGCTTTTCATTTCGGACTATGTTGACACTTACCATGCTGCTGCCCTCAGGTGAGTAGCTAAAAACCCAGCCCAGAGATTATTTTAACAGAATACTGAAGTTGGAAGGGACCTTGGAGGTCTTCTAGTCCAACCCCCTGTTCAGGCAGGAAGCCCTATATACCATTCTAGACAAGTGACTTGAAGTAACCTGGGATTTTAGCGGGTTGCTAAATTGTATTCGAACGCTTAAAGCAATAGAAACGAGTATCCCATTAAAGTTCTTCCTTTATCTGGGTCAATATATTTTACAAACAATTCTGATTATGATATTACTATTTGATATACCATTACCGTACATTGTTCACTAAGCACTTATGGATGTTAAAGAAAAAAAGATAAATAAAATTACCCTGTAATTTTAAATATGGCCTACCCTGAAAGTAAGGCCTAGCTTGATTTTTACACATGTGCCCAATATAAGCCCTACCCACAAAATAATCCCTAATTAAGATCACGCCCACTCCAGACTTCTTGGGTGAAAATTAAGCTAGGATGGGGATGGGGGGTGGTGGAGCTGCCCCACTACTTAGCTTAGGACATTTGTAGCCAGGCTTCACGCTCCCTGACACCTGCCTTGCCGACCCATTTCTTCTGAAGCCGGCAGGGCTTTCCTGAAGGCCTCTGGAGCTGAGAACAAAGCTCTGGATCGATCCAGAGCTCAGTTATTGACTCCAGAAGCCTTCAGGAAAGCCTAGCTGGCCAAGAAGAAGAAGTTCCTGAAGGCCTCTGACAGCAAAAAGGAGGCCGGTGGGGAGGCTGGGGGCCGTGTCAACACGCACAAGTGAGGTTAGTCAGTGGATGACGTACCCCCCAAATAAGACCTGGTGCCTTTTTTTGGTGGGAGAAAAATATGTAAGACAGGGTCTTATTTTTGGAGAAAGAAGAATTTTTTTTAAAAGTTCTTCCTTTATATATAAGATTCAGCATCTCTCTCAGAAGATTTTTTTTTTTTAATGTGGGACCAGTATTGAGGGTTTTTGGGGTGTTCTTTGTTAAGTAAGCCATGATTCGCCTAATCTGATATTTCTTTTCCCTCCCTTCCTTGCAGGGGGAAGTGTAACATCTCCCATTTCTCTGACATTTTTGCTGCTAGAGAGTTTAAAGCCCGAATTGACTCATTTTTCTATATCCTGGGCTACAATCCAGAGACAAGGTAAGCAACTTTTATTTCATTCCTTGAGAAATAATTCACATCCCTGCAAAAGACTATCCTCTCCAGTTGAAGGGTCTTCAAACTTGACCACTCTAAGACTTGTGGACTTCAACTCCCAGAATTCCTGAGCTAACATGGACTGGAGGAGGAATTCTTGGGGTTGAAGTCCACAAGTCTTAGAGTGGTCAAATTTGAAGACCCCTGCTTTTCAGTCGGTGTTGAAGAGAGAGGGAAAACATCGAGGCAGGTGGAGGGTATGCTCAACTCCAAGGAAATGCCATGTATGAATTCTTGAAGGTATGTATTGTGGTTCGCCGGCAGCAGGTGTGGACAGCTGAGGTCTCAGAGAGCGAGGACTCAGATGAGGGGCCTGTGTGGGATGCAGGTCAGGACCATCAGGGAGTGGAGTGCTGCCTTTGGAGATTGTGGAGGCTGGCAGCAGTGATGAGGCCCCCAAGGAGCCTGTGTCCAGTGTGCATGCGTGCAGGGCTGCTTGTGGGAAAGAGCAGCTGCAGCAGCATAGGCGACTTGGGAGTAAGGCTGCAAGGTAATGGCCCCTCCCTTAAGGGATAAAAACCAGCCTGAGAGACCGGAGTTCTTTGCAGAAAGCAAAGAAGTTTTTTGCACTTCAAACCTTGTGGAAGTTCAGACTATCTTGGTTTGTGTTTGAAGACTTTTTCTTTGGAATATTTCTTGGCAACTTAATCTAGTGTTTTTAGCAGCCTTGCACAACTTGGCAAGGCTCATTCTTATCAGAGACAATTAGTTTTAATCGCCTTTTAACCGTGAATTAATGGAATTCGCAGAGAAGCATTAAAAGGTTTTGCTTTCATCTCTGTTTGGTGTTTGTTTACTTGGAACAAGGTTTGGCTCAGAACAGTATGGTTTGAAACAACACTAGTGTTTTGAGTCCAGATTTAAACCTGTTGTCTGGCTGTGGAGATCAATAACAAATGTAGCCAGGGCCTTTCTGGTGGTGACTCCCTTTCCAAGTCTCTCACCAGAACAGACCTTCTCAACAAAGTCTCCCCCCCCCTCAAAAAAAAAAAAAAAGGCTTCTCTCTAATTCTCTCTTTGGCTTCATTGTCACAATCTGAAGGTTTTTTTTTAAATCCTTGTTCGCTGCTATTTCAAATGGCATTTCCCTTTGTTGGGGCCTGCCAGTGGGTTGATGGAGCTGGCGCAAGAGTCAGGACAGTTAGTAGGGTGGGGGAGAACTGGGCAGTTTTGGAGGCTAGAGGAGGGCGCGGAGGAGGCTCTTGCAATCAGCAGCAGGATGGGGCCAGGGCAGGCTGGCAGTCAGAGCAGCTTTTGGGTTCGGAGAGCAGTGAGGCGGGGACTTCTGGAACTGGTTCCCAGTTGCGCAGCTCAGGCTACCAGAAGACCAGAACAATTGAGAAAGCAGGGCTGACTCAGGAGGAAAGGCCACACCTCGGAGATGATTGGCCCCTCCCATAGGACATTCAAAAGAGGAGGAGCTAAAGGCGGACGTGAGCTTTTGCAGGAAGGCAATTTAAGTTGGTCGGTTAGTTTCTGTTTGACTCTGTGTCCAGTCTGGCCTTGCCCTCCATTTGGCAATTAATTCTCTGGAAGTGCGATAAGGTGGGTGTTTATCAACATTCCCTTGAAAGACAGCCGTGGAAGTAAAAGAGGTTTTGCCAGGACTAAGATTGTGTTTTATGCTTTCTAAGGAAGCCTAGGTCAGAACACTCCTTTTGTTCGGTTTCTGAATCGCCATCCGAACATGCGTTGGTTTTAATTTGTCGCTTTGGTTGAACAAAAAAAGAAATAGCTCATAGCTTGAAATGTAATGCTCAGAATTGGAGGTGGGAGGGGAGGATGACTGAATTGTGAGGGTGCAGCACCCCCTGGCTTGTTGCAAGGCTGTAGAATTACCTGGCACCCAATCCCGTATTGCAATTGCCATGTTGGCAGAAGAATGGAATAGAATAAGATAGGAATAGGGACAGGGACAGGGACAGGATAGGATAGGATAGGACAGGATAGGATAGGATAGGATAGGATAGGATAGGATAGGATAGAATGCGTAATAGAATAGAATAGAATGCAGAATAGAATGCAGAATAGAATGCAGAATAGAATAGAATAGAATGGAAGAAAGAGAATAGAATAGAATAGAATAGAATAGAATAGAATAGAATAGAATAGAATAGGAGAAAGAATAGAATAATAGAAGAGAATAGAATAGAATAAGAGAATAGAAGAAAGAATAGAATAGAATAGAATAGAAAAGAAAAGATAGAATAGAAGAAAGAATAGAATAGAATGCAGAATAGAATAGAATAGAAGAAAGAGAATAGAATAGAATAGAATAGAATAGAATAGAATAGAAGAAAGAATAGAATAGAATAGGAGAAAGAATATAATAGAATAGAAGAAAGAGAATAGAATAGAATAAAAGAATAGAATAGAATAGGAGAATAGAATAGAAGAAAGAGTAGAATAGGAGAATAGAATAGAATAGAATAGAATAGAATGGGAATAGAATTACAATAGAATAGGAGAAAGAGAAAGGAGGGTTGCAAGACCTTAACCCTTCCACAGAAGAGGGAACAACAGTTGGGGAGTCTGGGGAAGTTGCCTGAGCTCCCGGGAGGACCACTGCGAAAGGGAGCGAAATGCCAACCCTTCGAGGTAGGCCAAATCAAGGAAGAGATCTCACCAAGATCCAACAGGAATGCTATTTTATTGTTGGAGGTACTGTAGCAGAACCAGTGGGTCCGATCTTACTGATACGGTGTAATTCAATGATGTTGAGTTTGTCTCTGGATTGGATAAAATGTCTCATAATGCTTCACTCTGTCCTTTCCGTAAGATGAGCTTATTTTTCTTTCCATCCATCCTTATTCTCACAAGTCCATGTTTGAACTGATCTAGAACTTCCTTCCTTCCTTCCTTCCTTCCTTCCTTCCTTCCTTCCTTCCTTCCTTCCTTCCTTCCCCCCTTCCCTCCCTCCCTTCNCTTCCTTCCTTCCCTCCTTCCCTCCCTCCCCTTACGTCCTTCCCTCCCTCCCTCCCTTTCTGTCTGTCTCCTTCCTCCCTTCATCACTCACTCAAGCTGATTTTTTACGCATCTTGGCTTCAGTTGCCCTGTTGCTCCCTCCTCCCTGTTGTCCCCCTCTGCTCCCTCCTCCCCAAAAGGGAGCATCCTTGGTCCTGGCCCAACCTGGTTTCCAGGCTCCCCTCGGTACCTTCCCCAGACCGTGCATTGAAAACCTTTAGGGCGGCTGCAAATCTGCTGGGCATTTGCTCGGGTCATGCCACCAAGCTCGATGGGGGGGGGGAAGGGGGCTTCTGAGCATGTGGGATTTCAGTGCCCACCGACAAACACCCACACACCCACCCCACTCCAGCCTTTAGGGAATTCGCCTATCTGGAGGGCACCCTGTCGGGCCCCTGTGAGCGGCTTCCCTTGATGGAGAAGCAGGGTATATATCCTGGCCTTCCATTTATAACTTGACTTTTGCCTCTGGAGCCCTCTGGCAGGAGGGTCTCCCTCCCAGGTAGGGGTGTGTGTTTGTGTGTATGTGTGTGTGTGTGTGAGAGAGAGAGAGAGAGAGAGAGATTCCCTACCCCTGCAGCCTGTCTTCCTCCCTCTCCCCTTTGCATGGAGGAGCCCAGACCATTGCCCGTCTCAGACTCCCTTGCCAAGGCCCCACTTCCCTGCACACTAGCTTGCTAGGCAAAGCAGCCGCCGCCAGCCGCCCTCCTCCTCCTCCTCCTCCTCCTGGTAGCTGCGCTTGTGCTGGGCTGCTGGTGGTGCAGCAGCCCTCCCCCTGCCTCCGTTGGCGGTGCTTTATTTACGGAAACAGGAGGAGGAGGAGGAGGAGGAGGAGGAGGAAGAGGGGGGGTCACAGCACATGCTCAGTGCTGTCAGTCTTAAGGGCGAAGTTTTTGCGTCCTGCGTGCGGGTGCTGAGGTCAACGCGCCAGCTCGGGCAAAAGCTCTCCCCAGGTCTACCTCTCGGAACTGCATGGGCCTCCATTTTGATTAGTTGGCTGGGGAGGGGGGGGCGAGGAGCAGGCGGACTCTCTCCCCCCCCCCTCCTTCTGCTTCTTCTTTTCCTGGGGTTTTTTTTT
>BHFT01042850.1:0-36081 GCA_004320025.1 Laticauda laticaudata
TTTCCAACGGATGGCAAGCCTTTTTTAATGTTTTACATCCTCTTTGCATCCGTAAGTGCAGTGGGACAGGGCCTTTAATTGAGAAGCCTTTCTTTCAGTCTCCCATGTTTGGTAATCTCCATGGGTCGATGCAGCATGCTGTACATGGAACTATCCTTGAAAAATAAATATCTTGGACCTGCAGCAGGTGCAGAAAGCAGTGGCACAAACAATTTTGGGCATCCCTAGGGTTGCACATATAACATCTCTGCTATGTGAGTTGCATTGGGTGCCAATTTGCTTCTAGGACCAATTCAAGATGTTAGACCTTTAAAGTCCTTCATGAGGCCAGCTACTTGAAGACCCATCTTGTAGCAATTACATCAACCTGTCCTTGAGGGCACTCTGTCTGGTTTTTTTAATGTGTTTTTACTCCTATTTTTAACTTTTTATTTATCTATGTCCCTTCTATATGAGTGTATAGCACTCAAGTGAAATGGGCGGTATATAGGTAGATTAGAATTAGATGATAGATGATAGATGATAGATAGATAGATAGATAGATAGATAGATAGATAGATAGATAGATAGATAGATAGATAGATAGATAGATAGATAGATAGATGTATCAGAGATTCAATATACAACATCTGTGATTTGTTTGCATTTCAGTGGTCAGGCGGCCATTATGTTCAAGGCTTCATTCTGGTTTTGCCATACTATCTATCTGGCATGTCCAAGAGTCGTGTCCAGGAGTCTCCTGCCAACAAAATCAAAGTGCTGAATATGGACTTAAATGTCTGGGCAGCTCTGATTTATTGCCAAGTCCTGATGTGAAGCCTTACAATAATAGTTTTAACTTTTGAGTTTGGCTGAAGAGCAGTATAATTAAAGCTGAAAACAGTGTGAAAAAGCATTCCAGTGTCTCAGGCTCTGTGGAAATGCACAATTAAACTTTGTTACACTTTTTAAAATCAAACAATGAACACAATGTGGGAAAACTATGAAGGAAGGCTATGTGGAACTATGTTATTGTTGCAGTAATAAAATTGTCCATCCTTTTAGGTCAGCCATATGTGCCTTTGGCTGGTTTCTGAGACAAAGTTGGCAGACATATTATGGGGTACTTAGTGAGGAATTTGTGGGCCATGCCAAGCAGAACAATGATAGGAAAGGAGTTAAAAGAAGAAGAAGAAGAAGAAGAAGAAGAAGAAGAAGAAGAAGAAGAAGAAGAAGAAGAAGAAGAAGAAGAAGATGATGATATACTGTATATTCCCTCTTTTATTGGGGGACAGTTTAGGAAATGAGAAGAGGGGGAGAGAGGGTGAGTTTGACTTTTCTGGAGACAGGTCTCATTTCATGGAGGAGAAGGTCTGCAACATCCTGAGACACTAATCTTAATTCTGCTATTTAGATAGTTATAGTTAGATTAATTAGCAGATCAAAATAATTTGAGACTTCCAACACATTTTTAATCCTATTTCCCCCCACAGATTACTTGAATAACCTCTGCCCTGATTCTGCTGAATATGAAGATACCCAAGGTAATTTTACACAACCTCATTCTACCCAGAGCTGGAAATGATAAAACTCATGTTGCTTTGAGTTTGTGACACCCAGTCATTTTGAATTGTTAATGAAATCAGAATTCCTTAAATTAGATACACTTCATTCTAGAATGGCTATCTAGAATGAACATTATGTCTAATGATTATTTAATAAAATTTCTGCTAAGTCCTACTTTTCTGATAATTGAGGGTATGACTTTGAATTTTAAATGTCTTTATTGAATTTTTAGGTTTTATCTTCATGATTAAGAACCTAGGAAAATAAATTTCTTGGATGTGTAATAAGGACTTTGTTTGAAAACTCCACACACTCTAGTATCCCACTTAAAGGACTCTTAACATGTATTCTGATTCAAATTTTATCAACTCTATTGACAAAAAAGAGAAGCTTAACCTGAAATAGGCTTTTAAGCATGCGTAGCAGAAAACTTAAATCTCAGAGTTAAAAAGAGAAACTTTCATTTTATGATTCATGAGATTATAGAATTAGAATGGAACTTTTATTTTATCTCATTATATTATTTCTACAATATGGAAAGGGAGAGGCTACATTAGAAACTTTTAGTACCTTAACTGCAGGCAGTTTATATTTGTAGTAATATATATGGAATGAATGTGGAAAGATCATCCTGTTATTTATAATATCCTTTCTAATTATTCTTTTTATTTTGTAACAGCAAAGGTAGAATTAATTAGGTTGTAGAATGAAGTAATAAATTATAAAAAGATCAGCTCTTATGCTTAAACTATGATGGTTTCTACACAATATAAACAATATATTTATGCTAAAAAAAAACCCTTTGTTCTCCTGGAGAAAGATATTGTTCTGAAAGAATGCTGAATGCCCTTTACATAGAAGGCTGCAGTAAAAAATTATTATTATTAATAATAATATATAATTTACTTTCTAAATTTCATAATAAATCCATATGTTATTCCATTGCATTGCAGCGGCCTTGCTCATCATATCAGAACTTACAGATAGAGCCAATGATAGCATACAACAAGGGGTGAGTGCTAAGTCCTGACTTCAGAAATTATAAATCAACATTATCTTGATTATTTATTGTTAAAAATGAAATAACACATAAGAGACTTAACATAATGGTATATCCAACTTTGACAATGTATGTGCATTTTGATGTTTTAACTTTGTGTGTACAATTTTTGTTATTATACATACATTAAAGTATTTATGTCCAGTAAGGTCTGTCCATAGAAATGAAAGTGATTGGTTAATGATTTTTTTAGAACAAAGTAATGGGAGGGCACAATGGCAGGGGAATTGTCCAATTGGAGGATGTCATAGCCCACAATATTGAAGCAGCTTAAGTTGCAGTGTAGATGTGCCATGTGAATTATTTGAGAATGCCAACGGACAAATAATAACTCTGCCTTGGTAGGTTTCAATTTTAGCATGTTTTTCCTCATCAAGACTTCCTGACCTCCAGACAGATCAACAGTTTCATCAGTACTACTCATGGTAGAGACATAAAGTTGAGTATTATTGGCATACTGATGTTACTGAACCCAGAAACTGATGCATGACCTCTCCCAATGGTTTCATGTAGATGATAAACAGGGAGAACAAGGACAAACCTCTACAGCATCCCAGAATCTCATCTCATATCACCATTGAGTTGAGGGAGGAGTGGAACCACTGAAAAATAATGCCTCTAATCCTATAACAGTCCAGATAACTGCCATAGAAAATATCAAAAGCTATTGAGAGACTTACTAGAACTAGAACAAGCTCACTGCCTTCATCCAGATCCTGACAAACGTCATCTACTAATGTGACCAAACATCTCCAGGATTGAATACTGACTAAAAAGGGTCCAAATAATCTGCTTCATCTAGGATGCTCTGTGGCTGATTCTTCACCAGTGTACCAACAACCTTGTTTACCTTCCCCATTGATTTCTGATACCAGTTCCTGCCATTTTGAGATGGAGCATCCAAAAATTGGCCATGAAATAGGTGCATCATTTTAAAACCACCACTGCAACAGGGAAGACTCTGTTACAGTAGTGATAAGAGCTGAAGGACAAGGAGCTGAAGGTGAGGGACAGATCATCATGGAGAAAAACTATTTATGTGGTTCCTAGGAGTTGACAACAATTTGATGGCACACAATGAGCTTCATCAATCAGTTCTATTTCTATTGTATCCCTCAGATGGTTTCCTCCTGTTGAATGAGTCCTTTCCCTATCAAAAGATTTCTAACAATGACTGCTCTAGAGCAATTGCTATATCTAGAGCAATCCAAATAAAGATTATTGGACAACAGCAATAGCAATACACTGCTTCGTAATGTTTTACGGCATTTTCTAAAAAGTTTACGGAGTCAGCATATTGCCCCCAACAATCTGTGTCCTCAGTTTACTGCAATCATCCTGTAAGGATCTGGAATAGACCAGCTTTTGTTTGTATGAGAATAGGAAGTGGAAGATTCCTACATACAATCTAAGAATAAAAGCAGCCCCCTCTCTCCTTCTCTCTCTTCCTCCCTCTCTTTCTCTGCCCCTCACTCTCTTTCTCTCTCCCTCTCCCTCCCTCCCTCCTATTCTCTCTCTCTCTTTCTCTCTCTCTCCCCTCCCCCCCCCTCCTTTCCACAAATGACCCATTAAAGAAGCATGGAGGGGATCTCTGCATAGTGCCTTTTGATTAGCAATGCTAGCAGGAGTCTTCTGAACATGCACATAGACTTACAGCCCTTGCAAACCATCTGGGTAATTAAAATGTTCCAAAGGAATCAAACAACAGAGACCTGAGGATTGAGATGTTACAAGAGTGAACCGAAGCTGTGAATATAATGACTGTAATTCATTAAAATCTCATCCTTTTTGTATCCATGTGCCATCCAATCCTATCTCTTTAGTAGCAACTGAGGTCTCATTAGTTTTATTTTAGATAGCAAGATTTTACAGCTCGTCTGTGCTCATTGATTGTGTCCAAACTTTTCAACATTGGTACATAGTTAATAGAGTGAGAGTCTGGAAAATGAGCATTCTGATCTCTGAAAAGGAGGCCACATTTTATGATGTATTTAATGTGTTACTATTACCTGTTAGGACGACAGCTGAACAACTGTTATTAAAAAAAATATAGCTGATCCTATTAATGATACAGCTAACAGTTTGTCCATCTTGGCCTGACTTGAAAGTTTAAGAACAGACATGGGTGGGGCACCAACACATAATCCGAAAGTGAAATGTAGACTGGGAAGATAAAAATGTCACAAAAATATTCTAGAAAATTAAAAGTTAAGTTCAATTCAAGGTAGAGTGTTTCGGCCTCAGCAGATGGCAGTGCCTGAGTAGCTCTGAAAATGAAGCAAACTCAAACCCTGGTTAATGCTGGGTAACTCCTAGGACTATAGGCGAAAGAGGATTTAAAAAAAAATGCAGAGGGAAGCAATTGCTTACTATTGCCAAGAAAATTACATGAATGTGAATCACCAGAAATCCAACACAGCTGGATGTTATTTCTGTTCCAAGCAGCCAAAAACATCTGACTATATGAAAAATAAAGTGACTGTAGACATTACATTAAAAAATTCCCACTTAAAATTCAATTTATAACAGTATAATCTATTGAACATCTTAACTAAGTGCATAGCTCCCCCCCAAAATAATTACAGGGCCAAAGCAAGCAAAAGACATCCATGGACTTCACACTTCCATGAATGACATTGTTAAAAAAAATAAGGGTAATCCAATCTGGATTAGGATGCCAAGGAGTTTAAATCTTTGGACCAATACATATTCTAACTCTGTTTAACCTTTTTTGCCTGCTAATTTCCTGAGTGGCAACTCATCTAGTAGGTCCAATGTTTAATTAATCTGAAATCTCAGTCTGAGAAAGAAGAAATGCAGTGTGACATCCCCCATGTTGCACTGCCCTGTTTTGCCCTTTCATTAGGATTACCATATCTGTGCTGCAGAAACTCAGAGAGCAACTAGATGATAGCAAAGCAATACAATAAATTTCCAGCTCTTTGCTGCTCTCTAGTGGTTTCCTGAATTATTGCAGCCCAAATCCCACCTAATGCTCTTGCCATAGTGCAGAGAGTAGGAATGTGATTTCTACAGGTAAGTTCATATGCAATTATTTGGAGAAGAGGAAAGAATAATTGGTCCCTTCAAGCCAGTGTTGGACAAATTCAAGATGGTTGTGCTAAATAAGGATGTCAATGAGTTTTGTCGCAAATTCCTCTGAGAGATCATCTCAAAAACAATTCTGTGCAAGGGTGGACAGAGTGGCAAGTACTATATTTCAGTATTCAAAAGCTAGTTTGCACCAATATCTTGAGAAAGGGGCTGCTGCTTCCTTCTTTGACATCCCCATGAATATCTATGATCAAATGATCATTTCAGGAAGCGTTGGAGAAAGAAAAATGCTTTTCTGAAGGAACCCAGCTTAGACCTTTTGTAGTATACGTAGCAGACAGAGCTCTTACCAAAGTTAAGTAAAACTGTAGAAGAACCCTTAGACACCCTGAATATCTTTTTAAAGGATATTGCAATTGCCGTTCATCCTGGCAAATTTTTCTATTTATTTTTTTTCACTACCAAAAAAAACTGTACAAGAAGTGGAGTTAATGGCCTCATAGCTAATTATACTAAATATGTTACTGGCTCAATTACAATGCTCTTTTTAAAGCTAAACAAAGTAGCTATGCTCAGAAAGTGCCTGGTATCACAGTGTTGATAAGAAGTAATAGGTATCCTCATTAAAGGCAGGAGTTTAGGGGTGTTGATCTAACCAAACAAAAAACAAACATCCTACACTGTTCTTGTGGGTACACCAGTAGCTTAGTTGTAAAAACAAAAACAAAAAAAACCCAGCAATGTAACTCTTTTCATTGTGGGAAAAGAAGAAAACATCTGCTAGAGGCAGATCAAGCTGCTTTAGAGGTACATTAACAAGGGATAGTGAAACAGTTGGCAATTGTGTTGTGGAAGATTGGACACCCCCAACAGAGTGTATACCTGAATTCTTGTCAAGGAGTATGAAATTTCTGCATGATGGAGAAGTTGTATTAATTAAACTAGTGTTGTGGTTCTGAATTCCCACAATTAGCTATGGTTTATAATTTATGTTAGAATTCTCTTGTTTCTCATCTCAGTTGGATCACTATAATTTCAGTGCAGAAACCTTGACACATAGCATAACACTTCATTTCACAATATATGCAGTGGTGGGATTCAAAAATTTTTACTACTGGGGGTGTGGCTTGGTGGGCATGGCTTGGTGGGCGTGTCAGGGGAAGGATACTATAAAATCCCCATTCCCTCCCCATCCCACTAACCTACTTTCCAGCTCCATTCTCCTGTGTAGGGCAACCAAAGAAGACCCAGATGATCAACTGGGACTCTGGAGGCAGAGAATAAATGGGGGCAAAGCCAGTTGGTTCTCTGAACTACTCAAAATTTCTGCTACCGGTTCTCCAGAACTTGTCAGAACCTGCTGAATACCATCCCTGAATATATGTGATAGTAGACAACAACTCAGCACCAATAACTGATGATTTCTTCCTACTACTTCTCAATCTCAGATAGAAATTCACCTGTTTGTTATTTGTGGATGCAGTTGTATATGTACAAAAACCCATACTTACTGTATTCTTACATGAATCTATTTCTCTAGAATTTTCTTCATTTATTAATCATGTTATATGGAGATTGATGATGCTATATTTCAGTTGTTTTTCTTCATTCAAACAGAAGCACATCGTGTGCATTAAATATAGTAAATTTCTACTAAATCACACTATTTTTTTTTAAGTTTTATTGATTTTTATGGACAAACAAAAACAAACAAAACATAAAAACATCCAGCTTTCTTCCATAAGTATACAGTGTGTTGGTTGGTTTACAAATTTTTTGTGCATTAATTTCATAGTCTCAATTACAGTTACATTACATAATAACTCATATTATCAGAAATTGAATATCCTAGTATTATTATTAATCATTTGACTATAGTTTTATTCATTCATACTTTGTGAGATAACTATAGTTAGTTTATTTTATAACAATTCATATAGTCCTTCCAAATCTATCTTAATAACATTTTATATATGTAGTAATAATAATAATAAAAAGAAATACATCTGTATATATTCATTATTTTCTATAATTCTACATATTCTATTACTATATTTTGTTATCTAGCCATGGATAGAAAAGGTCCCAAATTTTGTAAAATTGTTTATCCTCTTGTTCTCTAATTTCAAATGTCAATCTACTCATTTCAGCACATTCCAATATTTTCTTGATAATTTCCTCCTGCAATGGTATTTTCTCATTTTTCCAATTTTTAGCAAATACAATCCTAGCTGCTGTTAATACGTTTACAATCAAATATTTTAAATCTTTGCTGTATATATCAGGTAGAATTCCCAATAGAAATATCTCTGGTTTTAAATCGATATGCTTTTTGGTCATTTTTTCCAACCACGTGTGGATTTTAGTCCAACATTTTTTTCTTTTTTATCCATAGGAAAATTTGCAGAAATTGGTACATATAGAGCACAGTGTAAAGGGACAGAGCAATCTTCTACAACCAGGAAGAGTAAGTTCCCTTTTTGATATAACATTATTATGTAAAGATTTGAGGTTCAATAGATAGCTCAATAGATCTGATACCCTTGATTATTTGTCAATATTCACTACAATATGACACTGCAAACTTTACAGTTTCATTAAACCATTTCTCTTTAATTTAAAAGGCAATTAATGAGTGCCTTGAGTTGCGTCTGTATTCTGATTCAGATATTGAACTACTGAATGTAAGCAAAAAAAAGATGTATTTGTGGCTCTGTTTTCTTTCTCAGATATTTCTGAAAGAAGGGACATTAATGAAAGTGTCTGGGAAAAATAGGCATCCTCGACATTTATTCTTGGTAAGATTTTGTTTTTACTGTCTATTAATATGCAGTCAGATGTACATGAATGGATCTTTGCAAATAAGGCAGGCAATCAGCAATGTATTTCCTAAGGAATAAATAACATTGGACACAGTGGGACCTACTTATAAGTAATCAGAATTCTTAATGTTGTAGCAATATAAATGCTAGTTTGGACATTATTCCCAAAAACTTTAATAAATATTTATTTTTTGCTTGTGGGAAGCTGGCAGGGAAGGATGGAAATCATGATCACGTCACCATGGCACCCTGCAACAGTTGGAACTTCAAGGACTGTTTTGGGTTTTTTTGAAATTTTTTTATTGATTTTCAACAAACAAACATACACAAGCAAAACACAAAACATAAAAACATAAAACTTCTTTTTCAAAAGCAGCTTCCCGGGTTACATCTTTTTATACAGACATAAATTCGAATTCATGCTCACTTTTTTCCCATTTCATATCTTATTTACCATTCAACATTTTCTATATAGCTTCTCTCCTCTTTTCACTCTTAATTCTATTTTATTTATTTCATCTCAATTTAAATCATTATGCGTATATCTTTTGTCTGTTTCTATTTCAAATTTTCTATTATCTTTTCTCATTAACACAAAATTTCTCCTGTCATCACTGATTGAAGTATGACGCCTTTAAAATTTAACACTTAAAATATTATTTATACTTTTCATTCTGATCTGCTTAGTACGTTCTAAAGCACATACTATATTATAAATAAAAAAAAAGTTTATAATATAATTAAACAATAATCCATAGCACATTAAGCTCTATTATTATCCAGTTTTCTTAAATTAATTTAAATATAAAATACAGACAATACAATTTATGTACTTTTGCAGAGTCGTCTTCAATATTTTTCACTCACTATCTCTGAATTAAAAAATCTTGTTTCTTTTACATTTCTTGTTTTAAAACCTTTGTAACTTATCTTCCCTTTTTCCCTTCCTTTCTTCTCCAATCCTGCCTTTTTACCACCCTTGTCTAATCTCCACCTTCTTCTGTATTCTCTCCATTCTACATTTCTATATAGATTTCCCCTCTTTATCACTCCTTAATTCGTATTTGTATTTATTTCATCTGCAATTTAAATCATTATGCCAATATATCATTTTTGTCTGTCTATTTCATTTTTTCTATTATCTTTTCTCATTAACACAAAAATTCCTCCTATAATCACTGATTGAAGTATGAACGCCTTTAAATCTTTCCCCTTAAATTTTACTTTTTCATTACTGATTCATGCTTTAGTACTTTGAAGCTACATCTATATTATAAAATAAGAAAGAATAATAAGTTTATGATATACATTCAAACAATAATCCATGCAAATTAAGCTCTATTATTAAATCAGTTTTCTAACATTATTTCAAATATAAATGGCAACAATACAATCTTGTGTACTTTTGCAGAAATCTCTTTTTTAATCATAATTTTTACCCACTATCTCTGGCATAAATTTTGCTTTTTTTACATCTTGTTTTAAACCTTGTAACTTCTCTTTCCTTTTTAACTTTCGCTTTCTTCTCCAATCCTGCCTTTTACCCCCTTGTCTCTTAATTCACCTTCTTAATCTCCACCTACTTCCTGTTTCCTCTTTTCTGTTGCTTTCTGACATTGTAATTGATTTTTCACTCTTATTTTTTCCCTATTTTTTTGGTTGTTTTTTTAAATCTTAAATTCTCCATTCTCCTTTTCCCTCTTTCCCTTTTCTTCTCCAGCTAAAGTGTTTGTTCATTAAGATGGCTTTCTCTTCATCCCAGTCTTCTTGTTCTTGAGTTTCTGGTAGGTAGAAAGTCGCCAAATTTCTAAAAATGGGAAACAGATCCAGAAGAGCCCTTCCTTCCTTGTTCCTCTTCTTTAGCTTTTTAAATCAATTTTAGTTCATCAACAAGTCGCAGCCATTAGTGAAAGTGTTTTTTATACAACCCACATGTTATTTTGTCTTTCAAATAATGATTTCCAAAAGTCCAAAGTCACCAAGCAATCCAAATACACAACAGACTGTTTCATTTAGCACTTTCTTCTTTTTTATTACTTTGTTCTTCCTGAAGGTTAATAGTTCAAGTTACAACGCTCCAATTAAAATATATTTTTGAAGTCTTGTTTTACAGTTTAGGCTCGGTTTTAATAAATTCCAAGCAGGCCTCCTCCAACGAAATCTTAATATTTATTTCTTTTTCCTCTCCCTTCCCACTTATAGCAAAAAGAGTTCTCTTCCCCCCCCCCCCGAGCTCAGAAATCTTTATTGTCCCCACCTTGGTTTAGTTTTCAGATTACCTGCTCAATTGCCAAAATGGGTTTTTCTGATTTTCTCCATTCATTTGCTATCACCGTAAGGAGGAGAGTGAGAAAAACAACTTTCCCTTTTAACTTTCATTCACCGCTTTTTCTGCTCTTTGTCGGACAATGTATTCTTTTAATCGAAAAGCTTAAATTCCAGGGTATTTCATGTTCCTTATTAATCCTCGGTTACCAAAAAACTTTCAGCTTTCTAGCTTCCTCTGCACATTCTTTATCAGATGAAAAGCTTCTTGTGGCAGCATTGCTGACGCCATCCACACTTTTTTGTTATAAGGGAAGTTAAGTAGCTGAGGAGGGGGGTTGCAATTCCCCCGGACCCCTGCTGGATCTCCCCTATCTTCAGTTACCTCTACGGGGTAACTATAGTCCCTAAATCCAGCTGGATCGAAGGCACTCCAGCGGTGAGCGCAGCAGAAACCGTGCACAAACACGGATTCCTGCCACCGCCGAAGCCTTGCAAACTGGAAGTCTCAAGGACTGTTCTTAAGTACAGTTAGCAGTGTTGCAAGTTTGAACAATTACTGAACATGTGGTCATTAACTGAGGACCACCTGTATTACATTTACTTTCTTATTTGAAGCCCAGTTTTAGTCTATCAAGATTGTTTTGAATGTTATTTTTGAATTCTAGTGCTTAAGTAGATTGTTAGTTACCTACTTAATTTTGTGTTGTCTGAAAAATTGATTCCTTAAAATATTTAAAAGATTAAGAGCAAGTCCTGTGGCTCCCCACTTGATACCTCCCTCAATTTGATGAGGATCAATAGATGAGTATATTTTTGAGCATGGATTTCAAATTAGTTGCGTATCCACTCAACAGATATATCATTCAGCTCATACTTAATTGTCAAATAAAATGTCAAGATATATTATGACTACATCATTCCCATAGTCTACTAAGTTATCCAATGGAAAATCGAGATAAAATTAGTTCTTAACCAATGCATGCTAAATTCTAAAAACCATTACATTGTTTTCAATGCATTTATGGTTCAAATACTTCAATATCTGCTCTAGAATCTTCCAAGGAGTTCAGCTAAATTTGAATTCAACTAAATTCTTTGTCCAAATTTACTTTTTTCTATGTACTTAGTTCCCAGATCATGTTGAATTATATTAATGATAGGAAATCTCAAAGCATTCCTTTTTTAAGTTAGTAAATGGCTTCAGATACCAACTGCAGTGGCAAGTTTACCAGTAGTGGTTTTTTTTTCCCCTCTTGGTTGCTCTCTTTCCCTTCCTGAAGCATTGAAATAGGACCTAGAAATATAACATAGTTTCAGTTTCGATTATGTTTTCCTAGTTTTTTGTCATTCAAATTGCAAAAGATGAACTCATTGCTATAAACTATGTGCATTAAAACAAAAGGAAAACCATTTCTGAATGAAATGTGAATTTAGATTGTGCTTCAAGTTGTGTGACTCAAAATTAGACTGACTGTTCACTGCAGGGGGGAAAATAATTATTTCTTGGCAGTTGGAAGTATTGCAAAAGTGAGTTTTTGTGGGATTTAATGGCACATGAACAAATATGTACTAGTGACATCCTTTCCTGTTTTTCATCTCTTCTGCCAAAAATGAATAATACAGTCAGACATCTCTATTGTTATGAAGTAAAAATTGGAGTTAAAATGAAAGCTAATGATTTAGATCATCAAAAATAAAACAGCCTGTATTGTCTCATGCTTAGGACTGTGTTTATAAATTTCAGGTAACAAAACTCCTGAAAAACTGTTGGAACATTATTCCACATAGTTGGTTGATCCAGAAGACACTTGTAAAAAGTCCCATGGTAGGACTATGTAATGTGGTTATTGGTTCCTACTCTATCTAATAATTAAAATAATTTGCATAAAATATAAATGCCCATATTGCACAGCTGCAGAATAAATAGCAGTTCATTTGGTATGGTACTAAAATAGAATGCATAAATGGGCTTTCCTGGAAAGAACAGCTGTTGCTGAATTTGAAGGAATCATGAAAAAAAATCAGTGCATATGTTGGAAAGTTACACTTTCATATAACATATATCACAGAATGTATTCTGGAAAGTTTTTTTAATAGGGGTGTTTGTATGGATTCGGATAATCACATATTTCCTAAAATGGTTTTAAAATAAACAAAAATAGTTTAACAGGTGAGATTTTTAGCAATAGATTTTATTTGAGGACTACCTGTATTCAATATGATAACCACAGGTGGTATTCAGCTGGTTCATATAGGTTTTGGTGTACGAGCAGCAGAAATTTTGACTAGTTCGGAGAACCAGCATATACAATCTCTGGCTGGCCCCGCCCAACCGCCCCCGCCCTTTCCTGTCCCATATTCTCTTGTTTTTTTAGCTCAGCTGATTCGCATGGCAGAGTGGATTGCTATGCCTCAGCTGAGCTAAAAAAAAGCTCACCTCATGAACTCACCTCACTAGCGCTGACACAGAGAGCGATTTTTGAGTGCTGTATGTGCATGGCGGGACACCTGGGGGATCTTGCGCACATGCATAGGGACACACGGTGCATGGGGGGATCATCTGTGCATGCACAGGGTGCATTCATTGACGTCTGGATGTTGGCATGCATGTGCACACAATTTTCAGCACAGGAGTCCAAAAAGGTTAGCCACTACTGACATAGATCATAGGAATTTGTCCTGAGTAGCATTTAAATGCTACTGAAAAGGAGTATATTCCTTTTCTGGTTTTATGTATGATTACTCTGAAGTAAAACATACTGAACTTTGCAGACTGCAGTGCAATCCTCTAAAACAAATATAATTGTCTATTTATCTATTATCTATTCAGCAACTATAGAATTTCTGCACATTGCTTTTTAAATAATTATTTGTTAAGAAATTAGAGGAAACAATTGGAAAAATGTGACAATCCTAGACCAGGCCAAGTCCAAAAATGCCAGGGAATTTCTAGAATCTTGGCACTTAGACAAATCAGCCATCAATAGACACATAGACATTAACAACATCTATAGTCCATGCAAAAGAGACAATCAACCAGCCCAAAAGAGAAAAAGACTCCAGAACCTCTCTGCCAAATCAGCACTCAGATCAGCATAGATTAACTCCAAAGTTAGCTTCAGACCAACAGTCAAGTAAGCAATGCTCCAATCAAGAAACTGCCAAAGAGCCATCAGTAAACAGCCCAACCAAATAATTTCTAAGACCACCCAAACTCACACAGATAGGCAAGACACCCAATATAAACTGACAGCAAACAGCATTCCTTACTAGCACAACCAATGGAGCAGCTTGCCCTCAGAAGTTGTAGGAGCGCTATCACTGGAGACTTTCAAGAAGAGATTGGACTTCCATTTGTCAGAAATGGTGTAAGGTCTCCCGCTTGGGCGGGGGGTTGGACTAGATGACCTACAAGATTCTCTTCCAATTCTGATTATCTGTTAAATCTGTTAAACTGATGATGTCACCTAGTTAAAATAATGAAATGTTTGCAAGAAAACAAGCAAGCTCATAGAGCACCAAGGATCCCTCGAACAAAATAAAATCTGCATTCAAATAGTATGTTAATATTGACCATATTTTTTTTAAGAAAACAGTACCTTTAGACAAAACCACCCAGGATAACTCCTAAACTTTCTGCTGAATAAATGAACAAATGAATGAATGAATGAATGAATGAATGAATGAATGAATGAATGAATGAATTCATTCATTCTTTATTGGCCAAGGGTGATTAGACACACAAGGAATTTTTCTTTGTTGCATGTGCTCTCAGTGTACATTAAAAAAGGATACATTCATCAAGAATCATAAGGTACAACACTTAATGATGATCATAGAGTACAAATAAGCAATCAAATCATACTAAGAAACAGTCAATATAAATCGTAAGGATGTTGAAAGGAAAGATGTTGTGGAGAGATACTGGCTTAGCCAGAGGGAGGTATCAAACATGGAACTAGTATAGAATTATTATGGAGACACAAGAGAGCAAGGAGCAATTCCCCTTGAATGCAGCTAAATGTTATCTAGCTTGACCCAAATGTAGACTGCCAGTCTAGGAAGATTTCTGTGAAAGTACCTAATTGAACTCTTTGTGTGTAGATCTTGTGGTTCACAAACAACAGGTGTATTCCTGATATTCTATATATAGAGCACTGTTGGTCAGCAGTTACAGCATGGATAAATACACAGTCAAACTAATTATGAAGCAATTGAATTTGGTTTTAAGCATTATACAAAATAAGGTATTTATTTTAGGGAAACTTCAGTACTGACTTTCAGCATCATCAATTAAAAAGAGACCGAAGGACTGAACTGAGATTTCCCAGCTGCAAAAATTCAACAAAAATAAAGCAACACAAACAGAATAAAACCAGGTTACTAGACATCTTGGTTAATCTGTTAGTAATGTACAGAAATGTGTGTAATAACATGGAACTAGTGCACAAAGATGAACACAATATCTTCCATACAAATGTTTTTTATAGATACTCAAAGCTGACATGAACATTTAGTAACATCATTCCTCTCCTGGCTAGCTCAACAGCATTAATTTGAATTTCCTGGTGGCTAGTCATGAATAGTGGTAAGACTTGAGACCTTAGGTACTTTTCCCTGAACGTGAAGACAAAGCAGATGGGAAATCACTCTAACAGGCAATTAACAAACACAACCATCATTAATGTTTAATAAAACCAAAGGATAATAATCATGGCTGCCATAGCAACAGTGCAATAGGGTAGCTCCCATTGTTATAATTAATGCAAAATATCTTGTGTTTGTGAACTTTTTAATATTTTTTTTCTTTGCAAACAACAAGCAGAATGTATAGCCAGGGCATAATGCAGTGCATGCTGGGGAAAGCCTGACAATCCTTCATACAAACTAATTTTATGGGATGGCAGGGTGCCCTTCATTAGCTATCTTTTCTGTGACCTGAATTGACCTCATACTATGTAGCTACATTAAGAGGCAAAGAAAAGGGCATAGCCTTCCCAGTAATTAAATAAACACTGCATATTCAAAGAAGGCTACAATCTAATTTTTATCTGTTTTCTACAGTGAAATCATCTCATTTTAAAGGCTAAATTAATAACTGCATAAATCAAGACATTTTTGTGGTTTCATAACAAAATTAACTTCTCTTGATATTCTTCCTGTGACATTTCCTCCTAGAAAGTCACATTTAATCTTTTTTTTATAACAACCAAGGGAAATTCATTTTCATGATCTATTCTTTAATAGCTAAGAGTCAGTTTTTTTCCTCCCTTGACCTTGCCAATTCCCAATTTACAAGAAACTATCCTAGATATATCTTTGTAGAGGTTTCAGTACTTGTGGTACTGGAATCAATATAAATTCACAAGGGAGAGTCAGATATTGTGATTATTAAATTAATATTGGCAAAGCAATACATAAATGTGACCCAAAATTCCTTGAGAAGCCTTTGGTTATTTTTTTATGTAGGAAATCTGTATTTGCTGACCTAGAAAAAAAAACCAATCTGAGACAGTAATAAATGAAGAATAGTAAGTAGAAGACAAGGGAGATGAATAATGTAACTACAAACTAAAATTCAGACTACTTTTAGTAGTATTACTTTTAGAGGCAGTGTTCATTTATACCTGTCAAGTATAAGATGAAACTCCATGTAGCTTTTTGGAAGGAAAAGCCCTCAGCCAGTCCAGCAACCTACTAATAATTGCAATAAACTGTATTCTTTATCAAGCCTCTATTTCTTTTAACTGTTCCACCTCCATATTCTCCAAATCTGTAACAAAAGGTTCTTCAATCTTCTGGAAAATACATGGTCGATGCATTTGCTATAACTTTTGCTTTTCAGCAGAACAGGATCAGTGGTGGGATTCAAATTTTTTACTACCGGTTCTGTGGGTATGGCTTGGTGGGTGTGACTTGGTGGGTATGGCATGGCTTGGTGGGCATGGCTTGGTGAGTGTGGCAGGGGAAGGTTACTGCAAAATCCCATTCCCTTCCCACCCTATTAACCTGCTTTCCAGCTCCGTTCTCCTGTGCAGGGCAACAAAAAAAGATCCTGCCGATCAGCTGGGGCTTGGGAGTCAGAGAATGGATGGGGTTGGGGACAGTCAGAGGTTGTATTTACCAGTTCTCCAAACGACTCAAAATTTCCGCTACTGACTCTCCAGAATTGGTCAGAACCTGATGAATACCACCTCTGAACAGGATAATATTGCAAAGTAGACTTATAAAATAATTAGTTGCAGACATTAATGGAAGGGTTTCTCCCCTGAAGAATTCTGGAAGTTGAAATCTACACATCTTAAAGGCTCCGAGATTAAGAAATACTGATCTATATGAAATCGCTAAGGGGAATCACTGGGATTTTGAAGCAAGAAGTTACCAACATTTAGTTGACATTCTGCTCTATTTCTCCATAATACCTGAATCAAAAGAGATTGTGCTGTGTCCTAACAGCATAACACGATGGGTGGAAGTGAGCCAGTAAGCATCTACTGATTTTGTGGGAGTTTTTGCAGGTTTGAAATTGGGGGGTTTATCTGTTCTGCATGGGTTGCACTCCCTCAGAAAGGATAGCAATAGCACTTAGACTTATATACCATTTTATAGTGCTTTACAGCCCTCTCTAGGTGGTTTACAGAGTCAGCATATTGTCTCCAACAACCTGGGCCCTCATTTTACCCACCTCAGAAGGTTCGAAGGCTGAGTCAACCTTAAGCCTGGTGAGATTTGAACTGCCAAACTTCTGGCAGGTGGCAGTCAGAAGTATTCTAACTACTGCGTCATCACAGCTCAGAAAGCATATAGGTTTGAGAGTGTTGATAGAATCATCATTATAATTGGAGGCTAGGAATACCTATTATTAATTCTGTTCAATATGCACCCAATGTCTGTTCTTGGATAAGATAGCCAAGCTATAACTGTTCATTGCATTGGTAACCTCACATTTAGATTATTTACATGAAGCTATGTTTGCACTTGGTCCAAATGTTGTATTTGGTGCAGATTATAACAGCCAAATTGATGGCCTGGCCATACACAACTTAACACATTTCTTGAAACAATTTCATATTGGCTACTTAACTACCAAGTTAGATTCAGGGACCTGGATATTTCTCAGATTGCTGCTGACCTTATAACTGATTGATTGATTTGACTTTTGGTGGCTTACAATTGAAAAAGATTTGGCCAATCATTGAGATCCTCTGCTTCATCTAGTGAGGATGGTTGATTCTCATGAGCTGACCCGATCCATGGTACTTACCCACACTTTGAAATGCTGGAAGAATAATTCATTTTCTTCCTCTCCTCTCCCATAAATCAATGCTGCTTTATACTGTTTTAAGGTTCTATTTTGTATATATTTTATTGTTACTTTTATTGTACACTTCTTTGAGATGCTTTGACAAAAAGAGGGCTATATAAGTATACTGGGTAAATAAGATAAACAAACTATGGATTTTATGCTAATTTGTAATAAATCCAAAACAAAGAATAATGTCACATCTTAATATTTCTATGCTTCTAAGACATGACTGGAGTAATAATGTATCTATCTATCTATCTGTCTGTCTGTCTGTCTGTCTGTCTGTCTGTCTGTCTGTCTGTCAATCTATCCCAAATCAAATTTGTTCATCACTTCAACTCTTTGACTTAGTCCATTTTATTAAATAGACATATGTTGGTTTGATCTTTGCCATTACTGCCATGTTGCCATCTCTGAAAAAACAGTCCTAGACTAGAGTTTCACCAAAGCCGGCATCAGCCTGGACTTGTTTCAAGATTACATATAATTGATTTTATTTTTTCTTCATACAGATGAATGATGTCCTGCTGTATACATATCCCCAGAAGGATGGCAAATATCGCCTTAAAAACACATTGGCTGTGTCTGGCATGAAGGTAATATATCAATAATGGAGGATACGGGTAGCTCGGGTTTGAAATGACGGAGTCCTTGGTGCTCCCTGAGCTTGTTTGTTTTCTTGCAGATGTTTCACTTACCCAAACTAGGTAACTTTATCATTGCTAGTCCACTACCACTGATGATGTTACCTAGGTTAGGTAATGAAACATCTGCAAGAAAACAAGCAAGCTCAAAGAGCACCAAGAACCCCCTGAAAGTAATGTTCACCCTTTTTTAATGTACTATTATATTTTGTTCATCTAAAATTTCTTCGTTTTGTATAAAACTAAAATAAAATGGAACACATATACTGTCCAGTCGGGATTCCTTAATTCCTTTCTCCATAACTACCAGGATTTGCTAATGCTATAGGAGAAAGAAACTCCATAGTGAATCACTGTGTAGTGAAGAAGAGTTATGTTGAATTTGCAGAGCACAAAATGCAGAATACAAAAAATAATATTTAGATGAGAATTTTCTGGAACTTTGTGATGATTCATCCTCTACTTTACTATTTATCTCCATGTGATTCACCATCTTTTTTACATTTAAAAAAAAATTGATCAGAGGAGAAGCAGCAGGCATGCAAAGAAATAGAAAATACAAACAAGCAATGCACATCATTTCAGTGTAATTTATTTTTAGTACCAAAAAAGTATTGCTTTTTCACAATCATGCTTAATGGGTCTGACTCTTCAAATATCAGTTATTTCCTGCTTCAAGAAAAAATAAAGCTTATCCAGAAAACAGTAAAGTAATGACCAGCCTCACTGTGTTATCCTGGAAAACACTGAGAAAATTTTTAATTTTATTGTTTTGTAATCATTCTGGTGGTGTTTGCTGATTAATAGAACCCAATATAAATTGAGGCAAACTCATATAATCTGGGAGGAAAGGAGAAGGGGATGGCAGAGGTTAAGATGATTAGATAGTGTCATCGACTCAAGGAACATGAATTTGGACAAACTCTGGGAGACAACAAAGGACAGGTGAGCCTGGAGTGCTGTGGTTTCATGTGGTTGTGAAGAGTTGGGCACAACTTAATGACTGAACAACAAAATATAGTCTGGATCGATTGCAGAAGCACCTAGTTTTTTGCAACTTTTTTTAATCATCAAACTGCAATCTTGAATGTGATCAAAAAGGATAATAATTATCATCTTTAAATAATTTGATATAAATTCAGTTTAAATGTAATTCAATTTAAATGTGATTTTCCTATGTATTTTTGAGTGTGGCTAGCACAGCACTCATACATTTGTTGTTGTTGCTGTTGTTACTGCTGCTGCTACTACTACTATTACTACTACTATAGTATTATTAAAATTGATATGCTGCCTGACTGTCAGTGGCTCATTGTGGTACAGAGTTTTTCACATCTGACTTAGTGACTTATTTTGCTTTCAGCAAAGCATTGGCTAGGTGTTGATAACAGATGCAATCACATCTCTTTGGAAAAGGGACTCAATGCTGATCAATTGAAGTGTAATTTCAATTGAGGCCACATAAGAATCTGGCCCAATAATTTTCAACGATGTTTCTGTTGTGAATTTTGAATCCTGAAAACAGTTACTAATACTTCAGAAAATAGGGATGGAATTTAGATAATACTTTTATAGTATATAAAATTAAATCAAGGTGAAGCAACAAGACTGAACAGAATAAAAATACAAAAATATAGGCAAAAAATATCAGACCCACCAGCACAGCATGAAAGATTACTAACTTGGAAAATATCCCATAAAATGGGTCTCTAGATTGCAATTAGATACACAAGCTAAACATTATTCGATAATGAGATATGATTGTAATAGGATGCTTTTAGTGTATATTAAACACTTGAAGTCCACAAAAAAGCAATGATCAGTATACAAACAGACAGATTAAAAGAGAAATATAATAAAAAAAATAAATTGTGTCAGAAAATGCTGAATAAATTTATTACATTTAATAAGAAGGAAAGATTTAATGGGAACACTGTCACAATCTGGTGGATTAAACTTTCAGGAAGGTGAGTTTCATTGAATATTAGAATAAACTTCTTAATAGTAAAAGCACTTCAGTTATGGAATAATTTATCTAAATGATTGGGGGGGTTTTAGTTGAGAGAACTCTTCAAACAGAAGTTTGGATATGTTCTAATATACTTAGCCTGCCTGAATTGAGCTGGGGTTTGGATTAGATGCACAAGATCTGCCCCCCACCCCATCTCTGAGTTTATGAAAAAAAAAGAAGTGAGATCAAGGTTCATAAAATTTTATTCCAATAAATGAGACTGCAGCAAAGGGTCTCCAGCAAAGGCGCTTGGCGGGGGTAGGGAGTCCTCCACGTTCCTCATTGATTGGCTGTTAGGAGTGGCTGGTGGCAAGGCGTAGCTGCCCGTGGGGCACCCTAGGCGAGGGTGTATGGGGGGAAGAAATTAATTCACCCCCAAAAATACGTCCTAGCCATTTTTTCAGGGCTCAAAAAAAAAAACCAAAAAAAAACCCCTGGCCTTATTATATGAGAAACGTGGTACATAAGTTATCTTTGGAGAATATGCCTTCATAGTCTGTTTTATTTTGAGAAGTATTGAGTCAGTCCCCCCCCCCCCCATCTTTCATGGCCATGTATTAAAACCTTTCTCAGGTTGTTCTCTTTGTACTCAAAGGGCATGAAAGAAGCTTTCACTTCCTTAAGATATCTGTCACTTTTGTATCATAAAGAGAAGCTCAGTTCTATGTAGATGTTCTAAGAAGCATTTGCAAAGAACAACATGTTGCTTTTGGTACATGAAAAAGAAAGATGAATATCTCCCAAATATTTGCATATTTCGAAGATAAATGAAGGTGCCTCCATCAGACAAGTGAAATTTGTTTTTAGGTCAGCCGTCCAGCAACAAAAAAGGCTCAGAATGTTCTGAAGATTGAATACGCTGAAAATTGCCTAACCCTATCTGCAAGGTAGGCTATGTTGTACCAGTATTCAGTCATTTGTCTTTATTGAATTTGTGGGTCAACATATCTATTCCCTGAGATCTCATTAATGTCTTGCTATATTTAAACTCCAATAATGTACATGGTATTCTATTGGATAACACTCAATGTTTGACCATAAAATAAGCATCCATTTTAACTGAAGAGTCAAAAGATACAGCAATTTCTATGTTCCTCAGGTGCCAAAAGCACTTCAGAAGTATTTAGACATAAAAGGAAGAGTACAAAATATATCTCTAATAGACATATGGCCTGCTTCTTCATCTTTTATAACTTTTTTTTCTTGTCATGCTTTGCCTGCTTCTCTACTTATAAGTTCACTTGTAAAATCATGTCTCTGAGGTGATTGGAGGGCTAATGAAACAAAATAATTAGCCAATTCTACCCAGTGGGCTTAAATGCGTTTTTATAGCGCTTAAATGACAGAAGGAAGATTAAAAACTTCACTGACAACTTAATGGGGTCCCTGTTTAAAAGAAACCGTCTTAATGAATTAACCATTATCAAAATCAGAAAGGTTGATAAGAAAGAAAACCTTGTTGTATTACTGAATCAGATCTCTGCCTCCTCCACTAAAGAAAGGTTTGATGCCTATGCTTTTGATATCTAACCACTCGCTTTATTTTACTTAAATAATCTGGACAGTAATATCAATTACAGAAGCAGGAAAATAAAACAGCCTGAGCTGAATCTATGCAGGTAGTCCTTGACTTACGACCACAATTAAACCCGACATTTCTATTGCTAAGTGAGACATTTGTTAAGTGAATGTTGCCCCATTCGAAAAATGGTCGTAAGTCACTTTTTACAATCCCTGAGAAGCAATGCCCAAAGTCATTGGGATTCAGTTCCTTAAGGGAGGAAACTTGGATTGAGATATGACACAAGGCCTCTTTCATGCTTTAAAGAATCTACAGAATTTCCTGAATCTTCAGAGGAATCTGAATTTATTCCCACCCTACTTTTTAAATGAATTAAACTTAACACAATCTACCGCTGAGTCTCGACAATTGACAGGGATGTGGCAAGGGTAATAACAAGTATTCATATGGTGCCCATTAGACAACAGAGTTAAACTGAGTTGACATTTCAACAAAGATAAAATCAGAACACAACATTAGCTGAGGCCTCTGCTGCTTCTCATAGTAAACAGTGACCTCTAATGACCAATTTGCAAAAATATGTGTCCATATTCTCCACTTTTGTTCTCTTTTTGTATTATTGAAAAGCATATAAACAAAGTGTGATGAATGTGAGGGCAGTGCTCATTCTCTATTTGTCAGCTTTGGGGAAATAAACATTTCAGAGTTCTTTGTTGCTTTAGAAAGGGAGACAAGGCTGGCACGCCTATAAAGAAAATGCAGTCATTAAATAATAGCAGGTTGTAACTTGGATCAAGCTGATTCCTTTTTTCTCTCCGCAGCTCATGCTCTGAAAGGGATGAGTGGTACAGCTGCATCAGCAGAAGCATCCCAGAAGACCATGGGGCTCACAGCGGAGGTGGCTTCCACAACAGTATTGAAGTAAGAGAGCATAATTTAGGAAAAGAAGTCTTGCATGGTCAGACATTTAGATTATTTTCATTTTTTTTAGCAAGGCTGAAGGCCAAAAGCTACTGCAATACTATATAAGTTTTCATTATTCAGCTGACTGAGGTTACTGCTAGAATCCCAAAGGTGCTTTTTCTTGAGGCAACTGGATTTTCTTGTTTTTTCTTTTGAAGAAGTTTTGATTCTCATCCAAGAAGCTTCTTCAGCTCTGACAGGATAGTGGGGAATGGAAGGATTTATAGTCCTTGCAGTCAGAGAAAAAAATGCAGACTACAGGAACCAGGAGCACGACTCAGGTGATCCTGAGGACACAGATAAACCTTCAGGTGCTTCAATGACCCTCTAAAAGGATGCAAATAACCAGCTGCCTGCAAGAAGTATAAATCCTTCCATTCCCCACTGTTCTGTCAGAGCTGAAGAAGCTTCTTGAATGAGATGTGAAATGTTTTCAAAAGAAAAAACAAGAAAGTCCAGTTGCCTCCTGAAAAAACACCTTTGGGATAACGATAACCTGGATGACTGAGAATCTCTACAGACTTACTGCTGGAATGTTCCTATTTTAATTAATTTGTTGTAAGTTTTACTTTTGTTGTTATTATTTATTATTGTCTTCTGACTAATTTCTGTGAGGAAATCTATTTTTAATTGGGATTATGCTATATAAAAGGCTTCATTAAAAAAAAAAACTCATCAAGTTAAATTATTGAGGGAAAGGAAGATACTGGGGCTTTGTGTTCTGAACTGAAAATGAATTATTTAGAAAATTATAAAATATTTTGCAGAA
The DNA here is from genome assembly GCA_004320025.1 of Laticauda laticaudata. Taxonomy (NCBI): domain Eukaryota; kingdom Metazoa; phylum Chordata; class Lepidosauria; order Squamata; family Elapidae; genus Laticauda; species Laticauda laticaudata. The sequence goes on from BHFT01042850.1 coordinate 23,965, forward strand.
CAAGCCAGAAATATGAATATGCTGGAAGAAAGAAGATTCATCCATATCACCATATTCTAAAAATGTATTCATATATCAGGTTGCTTCTCCATGTTTTTAGAGGGAGGAACCAAATATGTTTCTTAATCTAACATACCTATTCTTTTAATAGCACTGGCAGAAACATTTCCAAAATAGGAGTGTACATATATGCCCTTAAGACTCTAAGAATCGCACCTTAATTTATTCTAAAATCATTAGCTTGTCTATAAAAGTGAATGGAAAATATCAGCAAAATAGCAATTGCAGATGGCACTGTCTATGTCTGGCCAAAATAATGCTTTCATTATTTCTGTGCAGATATTCATTTAAAGAAAAGGGTTCCATTTTTAATGTTTTCTTCCCAGGGCCACAAAAGATGTGGTCAGAGACATGATATAGGAGTGTGGGAAACCAAAAGCATTTGGTTTGTTTTGGGGAAGGGGGGGGGAACCAACTTCAGGAAACTATTTCACACTTTAACTCTTTTGCCAAAAGTTCTTATAAGTACGCACAAATATTTATCCCTGCCGCTCAAAGGCATTCAGTGGATTCTGGGAATGCTCTGGAGAATGGAAGGGCTATTTATATGGCTGTAGGCCACAGCCTTGAACTTGCCTGCCTTAAAAGAACATCTTATTGTGTTCTACAGAAAATATCTTCCTGATTGTGACATTTCAGTTGAACATGGAAGCCAGCAGTAAATCCTTACAAATATTTATTGAAGTAATTCAGATGAGGCATGTCTTCTACATCGTTATAAGCCATTGTATTTTATTTTCAGCTTAGGGAAAGACTGGGAATGTCTTTGGGTGAGAGGCCACCAACTTTGGTACCTGTATCGCACGTCATGATGTGTATGAGCTGTGGTTGTGACTTTAAACTCACACTGAGGCGTCATCATTGCCATGCATGCGGGAAGGTAAATATCTCACTGGAACTGGATGCCCTGTGATCCTTGACAACAAAGAAACATTTGGTCAACATCTCTTTATTATAGTACATACAATTTCCCATCAATTCATTACCAGGAAGGGAATCTCATTTTTAAAATAGACTGTAGTAAAAGGTTTGTCTTCTGAAAGCAGCAACTCCAGCACTCCAAAAATCCAGTCTGGCCAGTTGGTAATTAGATATGAGTTTAAATAGTCATGGTTTTAAAAGCCTTAGATAAAATTCATTGAATGAGCTTCTCTGGAAAGTTTGTGCTCATTAGGTATTAAGAACTGACCTCAGTTAATTAATTTGTGGTATAAATCTCCAAACATATTTAAGCAACGTATTACACTCAGATATTTACTGTATTCTGCTAAAAGGATTTACTCTAACCTATTTACCATCCTTTACAATTCTGAAATTTCATAAGGCCTTCACTTTAGTCAGGCTAGATGGATTGCCTTTGTCGTGATGACTCACTAGAAACACGAAGCCATATCCTACTGCGCTATACTCTAGACTAGGGGTGTCAAACTCAAGGCCTGGGGGCTGGATCTGGCCCATGGGACCAACCTGGAATGCAGCCCTCCTGAGCTCCATTTTCACTGGCAGAGTGTTGCAGGAGGCCATTGCAGCTGAAAATGGATCTTGGGAGTGTGCAGGCAGCCTTCCTGAGCTTTGTTTTCACTGGCAGAGGGTTGCAAGAGGCCATCACAGCCGAAAACAGAGCTCAGGAGCCTATTTTCTCTGACAGACCACTTGGGCCACTACAGGAGCCTCCCAACACGTGTGACATCAAGCTGTTCATGCCCACCTTGTCCACACCCACTCCGCCTCCTCCCCCCACCAAGGTCTAACACAATCCTGATACGGCCCTCAATGAAATCGCGTTTGACACCCCTGCTCTAGACAAATCTTTGTTTATCAAATCTTGAAAAAATTTCCAGTAGGGAGTGGCATTTCTACTTAATGTTATTTATTTTGGTAAAGGTCTCAAAAATATCTTCCTAAGCTAGCCAGGTTTGTGCTACCATTTGTACAATAGGCCACACCATTGTTTGGAACTTCTTATAGCACCATTTTATTCTGTTTTATTTTACATCTTCTCAATTATTTGGGGTCCTATTATACTTACTATTTTTCTTTTTTATAGAGAGATAAGTATTTAGCAATTTTCCTATTAAGTATCTTATTGGATTTGGGGCTGTAATAAATTGATTTAATTTGACTGATAGGATGTCAGTTTGGCACTCAGTATCTCCTTCAATTAGGATATATTATAATTAATTTTTATTTTGTTTTTAGGTATTATGTCCACTTTTAATTTGAACATCCCCCAGTCAGTGTTGAGTTGGGCAGCTTTACCAATTTAAATAATAAATTATATATAAATAGTGTGATTACTTCAAGAATGGCATACAAAATTTGACCCTGTCTTAGTCACTTCATAAAATAAAATAATTATAATTTTGTCCACCTGTCTATTTTGTGACAGATGCGACTGTTATTTCTTGTTTGGAATTACAGCTCCTTCATTTTTATGTCCAATGTATATCAAGTTTGGATAGCAATCATTCTTCAACACTTAAAAGAGGCCTGTAATGACTGGTCATTGCTTTAACACTGGTGCTATTATACAATCATCCATTTTAGAAGATTAATATAAAGCAGTTTCATTATAAAGAGCAATAAATGTGACAAAATGTATAATGTTAAAGATATTTTAAAATGAATTAAATATTAAGGTAAATTGGGTCATCCTATCCTCTTACTGAGGGAGGTGATCTTAATTGAAGGGCAAATTTCATAGAATAATTAATTGCAATAGTAAGCACTTAGGTTTATATACTGCTTCACAGTGCTTTACAGCCCTCTCTAAGCGTTTTACAGAATCAGCGTATTGCCCCCAACAATCTGGGTCCTCATTTTTCTGACCTTGGAAGGATGAAAGGCTGAGTTAATCTTGAGCTGGTCAGAATCAAACTGCCAAACTCCTGGCAGCCAACTGTCAGCAGAAATAACTTGCAGTACTTCATTCTAACCCCTGCGCCACCACAGCCATTAACATTTATGTACATGTATTTGTCCGTATGTGTGTGTGTTCGTGCATAAGTGCACCATCATGCCTCCCATCCCTATCCTATTGTCCCCATTTAATCGTACCTATTTTCTGTACTCTTACTCATGTTTATACTTATGCCTATTATTTTGCAAGCGATTGACAAATCAAATAAATAAATAAATAACGTGGTTGCATGGTATTAGAACTGAATGATTTTCAAGTGACTTCCAACTTTGATTCATACTTTTTCTGACTTAACCTAGACAGTGTGTATCATATCTTGTGTTCATGTAGATTATATGCCGAAATTGTTCAAGAAACAAGTATCCTCTGAAGTACCTCAAAGACCGACTAGCAAAAGTTTGTGATGGCTGCTACACAGAACTGAAAAGCAGAGGTGAATCCTTTTTGCCCATTGGAAACATTGGGGTCTCTGTTAGCACACAGAGACAAAGATAACTTTTGCAAATTGTGGGTGCTCTAACACATGGAGGTTTTTAAAAAGAGATTGGACAGCCATTTGTCTCCATTGGTTTAGAGCAGGGATGTCAAACACAAGGCCCAGGAGCTGAATCCAACCCGCGAGATGCTGAAATATGGCCCATGGGACTGCCCTGGTAACAGCAAAGGACCAGCCCGCAGTGCCTCTGCCAGCAAAAATGGAGCTTCCAGGCCCCATTTTTGGCTACGACAGTCTCCTGCAGTCCTCTACCAGTGAAAATGGAGCTCAGTTTTTGCTAGAAGAGGGCTGCAGGAGACCATTACAGCTGAAAAATGGGGCCCGGGATGCACGTGAGTTCCATTTTCACTGGCAGAAGGATGCACGAGGCTATCACAGGAAAAACAGAGCTCAGGAGCCCATTTTTGCTGTCAGAGCATTCAGGCCACCACAGGCGCCCCTGACATGAGTGATGTCAAGCTGGTCACACACGCCCTGGCCATGCACACCCCAGCCCCCGAGGTCAAACACAACCCTGATATGGCCCTCAATAAAATCGAGTTTGACACCCCTGGTATAGGGCCTCCTCCTGAAGCAGGGGGGTTGGACAAGAAAACCTTCAAGGTCCATTCCAATTCTGTTATTCTGTTTCTGTTCAGTTCCCCTCCCTTCAAACAAAAACTAATATTCTTGTTAGGATCCAACATTTTCAACAGAAACCTTGTAAAGCTCAATCATATCTGTGAGCTGGTCAGAAGGGAAGAAGTACCTTTTATTCTACAATGGTGGGACACAATTGGACATAGCCCAACTTCCACTTCTATATAATCCAGTTCTGTTGTTAAATGTGTAGTTAATGAAATCTAAACCATTCAGAGTTTATCTTGGAAGCAAACTGTATAAAAATAGCTTTGATTAGAGGGACATTTTTTTTCTTGGTTTAACTTGATCAGAATCAATGGTTTTTCAAGGATAAAAATTAAAGATATAAAATAGTGTTGAGATGTCACATTACCCACAATAAGGTGCTTACAGTTGGATATAATGCCCAATATATCAAATAAACCTTTCTGTTCCTACTATTACAGAGCGGCCGATAAGCATCAGCTTCCCTACAAGTTCATCCAGGTTTTCAGGCAGTGCCTTCTCTTCTGTGTTCCACAATATCCACTCCTCTTCCTTCAAAAGACAAAAGAAAATTCCTTCAGCTCTTTTGGAGGTAATATAACTATGCCTGCAAAAAATGCAGTGAAATTGCAGACTGGATGCATTTGCTATATGGTCATTCGTACTAATTATGATGCGTATCTGGAAGCTTGGTGCACTATTGTCTCTTTTTGTGGGGGGAAGGTGTGTGGGGAATTCTTCTGTAAAGAAAGAATTTTGGATCTGAAATTTTGGAATCGGGTATGTCTAGTCTAGTGAAAAGAAGGACCAGAGGAATACTGATAGCAGTGCTCCAATATCTGAAGGGCTGCCACAAAGAAGAGGGGGTCAACCTATTCTCCAAAGCATGAGAAGGCAAAACAAGATGCATAGTAACTTAAGCAAGGAGAGAAGCACCCTAGAACAGTGGTGGCTAACCTTTTTAGGTTCCTGTGCCAAAAATTGTGCGAGCACTTGCACGCTCGCACTCATATGCCAGCACCCAGAAGGCAATGCGTGCCCCCCCATGCCCTCTTACCTGCACTGAGCCTCACAGCTGATGTTTGGCTGGTTTGAGGCCTTTATCGGCCTCCCAAAGGCTTGAAAAAGGCTTCTGCAGGCTTTGCAGGCCGCAAACTAGCCCCATTTCATCACATCTGGTATTTTTGGAAAAAAGTGACAAAACGGGGCTAGTTTTTGGCCTGCAAAGCCTGCAGAAGCCTTTTTCAAGCCTTTGAGAGGCCAAAAAAGGCCTCAAACCAGCTGAAAATCAGCTGTGAGGCACGCACATGCACAGTGAGGTAAGTTTGCCTGCAGCTTATATGCCAGCACAAATGGCTCTGTGTGCCACAGGTTTGCCATCACGGCCCTAGAACTAAGGAGTAATTTCCTGACAGAACAATTAACCCATGGAATTGCTTTCTTCAGACATTGTTAGTGCTCCATCACTGGAGGCTTTTGAGAAGATACTGGACAGCCACTTGTCTGAAATGGTATAGACTCGAGTCTCCTGCTTGAGCAGGGCGTTGGGCCAGAAGATCCCCTTCCAGCTCTGGTTTTCTGTTCTGTATCTCTTTCTCTTCTCAAGAAAAGAGAGAACTGTTATAAAACAGATCACCCAAAATCATTTTTCCCCTTGAAAATATCACTTAAAATAGTAATAAGAGCTTTCTTTGTGTAATGTTAAAAGTCAAATTGAAAGTCAAATTCTTATCACTACAGTACCTGTGATAATAATTTATTTTGTCCTTTACTTAATGACTTCCTTTCCTATCAGTGTTAACTGTGACCTGTATAAATCCTTCTCTGACACCACAAGGGGGTGCTATGTCGTTAGTCAAATAAATATCAGTCTCAAAAGTTTCAAATGCAATGGATTACTCAAAATGCTGTTTTTTTAATCAAAGATGGTTTTTAAAATACAGATCAAAATTATAGTATATGCTGATACTAATCATGTCTTTTTTTTTCATTCAGAAGCCCCAAATGTCAAAATATCTGTAAATACAAGTGCCCCTTTTCACAATGATATACCAATGTTTTTCATAGAAATATCCATTTATTGTTATAGACAGTCAAATTTCATAGTATTTAAGAGCTAATTAGGTCTATGCTGCTGGACATGAGGAACCCCAAGATTCAGTCCTGCTTTTAGGCACAGAAACCAACTGGATGGTTTGGACCAGTTTTCTTGGCAACAATTTTCAGAATTGACTTGCCACTATCTTCTTCCCAGGATTGAGAGTAATTAGTCTCAAATCACCCAGTTGGTTTTGTGCCTTAAGACAGAACTAGAATTCACGGTATCCCAGTTTCTAACCTGATGCCTTTTAACTATTACCACAAAACTGGCTTGCATGTTCCCTTAGATAGATAGATAGATAGATAGATAGATAGATAGATAGATAGATAGATAGATAGATAGATAGATAGATAGATTCATTCACGTGCAGTCATTGTAGTGTTGTTCTGATATACTGGCTTTCAAAATCATCATCCTGGTTTGTTTTGTGGAAATAAAAGTCCCAATTTAAATAAACATAAAAGCATAGTAAGAGAATAAATACGATACAACTGTTGTTGTTTTAATAAAATGCCTAGTAACCTAAAACGCCTAGCTAACCTATAGCTCCAAGAAATAAAAAGGTGTTTGTTCTACATCATTGCAACCAGTATGAATGCTTGTTTAGGAAACATATAAATCTTTATTATGCAGTGTATTACAGTGAGGAGGACTCCTGTTAATTTAGATCACTTCAATTCCCAAGTATGTGTTGTTACAAGAGTTTTGATTCTTCTTCATTTATTCATATAGGTGGCGGCTTCAGGAGAAGGTTCCTCTATCAATGGGTATCTCAGTAGATGCAAGAGAGGGAAAAGGCACTGGAAAAAGTTGTGGTTTGTTATCAAAGGAAAGGTGCTCTACACATACACAGCAAATGAAGTAAGTTTTGTTGTGTGGGGAGGGGAAGTATTTCCAAACTACTCAGAACTTATAACATATACAAGATTGACATATATACTTTTAATGCCAGCCAGGTTGGTTAGTTTTGAAAAAGCCAAACTAGTCACAGCTGCTTAGTGATTGAAAATCTTAGAATGTAGACAAATCAGGGAAGTCATGAAAATATATTGGAAGAGATCGTTTCTGTGTAAGTGTCATGGAGACTGACTCTGAGGGAGAGGAGGAACAGCCCAGGGAGTAGAAGTCTGGCTCCGGAGGTTGTGGAGAAGGCTGAGGAAGGGCAGAGCCAGATGAGCAATCAAAGGAGGACCCAGGCCCATCCCCTCTCCATCCTAGGGTACGCAGGGAGGAGAAGATAAGGGAGAGATGTGATCTCCTCGGGAGGAGAGGGCCTTGATCCTCTTCATGGGCTGCAGGTGTGGCAGCTGAATAAGAGTTGGACCTGCGTACTGGCAAACGCTGGAAACAAATCGTGTAAATATCTCTAGTTTATAGTTCCTCCCTGCGTTTGGCATCCTTCCCAGTGTGTGTTATCTGTGGACATCCTCCAGCCCTTATCTTACCTGGTTTGTGTTGCTTTTTTCCTTCTTCGTGTAACTGTGTGGTAGTTGTTTTGTCTTCCATCAAAAATATTCAGAGCTTGGAAGCAAACTGAAGGAATAAAACAAGCTTCACCTGTTTTCTGTGACTGTGTTTGTTTTGTATCTCGCCCTGGGTCATCACAATAGATGCCAAGAAAACTACATGAATGTGTCCATCATATGTAGTCAGCTTTAACTCAAGGAGTCTTTACTTGTTGCAGCAGATTACAGCAGTACCAACCTTGGTTGATCTTGCAAAAAGCTAAGCAGAATTGGATCAGTTTAGTTTTTTGGTGCAAGACCAGCACCACCACCAAACACCCCCCCCCCATGTTTGTGAAATTGAGACTGAGAATTCAGAACAAAATTCTGAGCAAAAGCAATGGTAAATCACATGTGTACCATTCCTAAGAAACCAAAATGTATGTGCTGATGCAGTTTCTAGAAGTCAAGCTCAGCCATTATATTTTCCAAATCTGGAAAATACTAAAGCATGCCACTGATTTGTCTAGCATTATTGGATGGAAAATCCCTGTGTGTATTATTTCAAATATCATTTTATTTACATTTTACTAGCAATCATACAAATCCAGAAAAACAAAGGAGAGTTTCTCTATTTTCCGAGAGCATTCCTCTCTGTGTGTAAAGCCCATTTCTCTTCCTCTAAAGCCATTTCCCCTTTTGCACTGATTTCAGGACAAAGTCGCCACTGAGAGTATGCCTTTGCTGGGTTTCACAATTGTCCCAGAAAAGGAAGATCGAAATATGGATGCAGTTTTCCATCTTTACCACAAGCAAACTCTGTTTTATAGCTTCCGAGCAGAGGATAATAATTCAGCACAGAGGTACTAGGTGTTGATCTGCCTGGAATAACATACTAACCAGTGAAAAAAATTGCCTGCAGTGCTTCTCACTTCTCTTACAAGCTTTTTTAATGCTGCTAAACAGAAATTACTGCTTTTGTGTAAACTTTGGGCAACAAAGAGTCAATAAACATTAACAACTTGGCTGTGGCAAAATGCTGGGGATGGTTTCAGTTAACCAAAAAGATAGCTTTGTATTTATAAATACATTTATTTTATTTGTGGTCAATATATTTTGCAACCTTAGAAATATTCCCAATAATGTGTCAGGGTTCCAAGTAATACTTCAGACAGAACTCAGAGGCAAGTAGGTTCCTCAAAGAATAATTTTATTTGACATATCATATTGGCACAAGCTGGGGAAAATCGATTCTGAATGCTCCCGCGGTTTTCACCTAATTAAAAGTTTTTCCCCCTTTCCCAAACATTCAGTCACGTGGTTCAATCAAGGTGTCGTCTGGTAGCCTGGTAACTTCATTCCTCCTATCTCCAACCACCTGTGGAAATGTCCTTGGTTCCCAAGAGAAAGTATTTTGTTTTGGCTACAAAACCTCAACTATCTTTATTCCTCCCACCTTATCCCTCAGCTCCAGTGTGGCAACACTGAAGCCTCAAAGTGGCCTCGGCCAGGTCAACTTCAGGACTGACATAATGCTCTGCTTGAAAAGATGTATGAACACTGTACAATAAAGTGGTACATATTAACTCATGCACTCCTGGATTTCAGTACCTTCAGTGCATACAATTCAATCCAATGGATCTTAATTAGGAAACGAATTCAATAGGTCTTTCCCACATATGGAATTTGAGATAGCCATTGTTTGGCAGGAAAGCTACAGACAGGAATATTTGTTTGTGTTCATATAGAAATGGGCACAGGAATTGTGTAAATAAGCCATTTTTTTCTTGGAAAATACTCAATACTCTCAATTTTTTCACATTTATAGTATAATTTATAATAACTAAATGAATACATTGGACATGCAAACAAGAATCCTGAATGCATGTATAAATGGGGGAGAGGTCAATGCAATTCCTTACATGATAAACGTGTTTTAAGAAGTGTAGCATTAAACTTATATTTGCATCTCTCCATATACTTGCTGCAGATCTCTTTTTATTAGTCTAGTTAACGAACAAGGAAAACAGCTGGCTTTCCCATTATAATACATTAGGTGAAAAATAAATAGAGTTCAACAATTCTCAAAATCAACATTTGTTAAAATAATGACAAGATATTTTCATACTGGTTTATTTAAAAATAACATTTTGATTCTTTTTTTTTTCAGATGGATTGAAGCCATGGAGGAAGCATCTATATTATAGCATCATCCAAGTGGATTCTGATTTAATGCAAGATTACCCATATATTGAAAAGAACAATATATATAATCCAAATCTGGCTAAACATATGAAAAAGAATATGTAGAAGCCTATAATTTTCCATTCTTAAACCTATCTCCTTGCTGATGGAAACAAAACAAAGGGAATATTTATGGACCCTTTTTATCTTTGCAGGTTTATCATTAAACTGCTCTCATCTAACAGTTGCATCATGTTTTCAAGAAGTTAAACATATGCATTTCTTCTAAAAAGAGTTGTTTTCTCATAACTGTTTTATTTTCTTTAAGATAACAATTTGATTTGTGCCAGTCATAAAACTGAGGGGTGTTTTACATTAAAATTTTGTTGCCTTTCTTCTTCTTCTTTTTTTTAAAAAAAAATAAAATAAAAAGGAGATTCTTTCTTCTTTCTTGAAAGGTTTACACTGGCGTGCAGTTAAGAATGCAAGGATGAAGGGATATACATAATTTCTACCATAGAAAGTATGTGAAAATCTATTCCAAGCTGGCATTAGACCATCTATGGTAATTATATAGCATTTCTCATAAATAGTGGTAACACCTTAGTTTTGTTTATTAGGACTCTTAATCCACTTCAAATTCCAATCCAGTTCTTATGAAGACTGTACCAGTTTCTACTCCAAAGGATATTGAAACATTAATTTATTATAAGCCTTTACAGTTTGTTTAAAATTGATTTATCTAAATTATATTATTTTAATAGCCGAGAGGAGCAGATTTTATTTATAAATCTTATAAATCTTATTCCTAAAATATAATTCAAAACCCAAAACACTCATCAACTTCAGAAAGGAGGAGCATTTAACGATATTTATTTAGTCAACTAGAAAAGCTCTGGAAAGCCTTGCCTAAATCTTATCTTCAACAATTATATAGGATGTCATTCAATTGGAGCAACCAATATTATTAATGCCATTATCAGCTCAAAAATGATAATTCAGATTCCACTGTATTTAGCCAGCTGATCAAATGCAAGCATACTGTAGTTGTTGCTATAACTACTACTTCTAATAAAGTTCATGGATAGTATTTGGCAGTAGCCATAGCACCTCACAATTGCATTCATAACAACATGCTTAACCAGGTCAATTACAGTTTTAACAGCTGCAATTGTACCAGTGCTGAATTAGTGTGAAACTTGATTTGCTTTCTTTCATGGCTAAACTAAGTCAGTTCAGTTAGCTTACAGTCCAGTGTGTTTCACAAACCTGAATATGAGTTAATCGGTTAATTCGTTAACCAAGTTGTGATATTCTATGACGGTAGATACATTATGCTCCGAGTACAAGTAATTAAGGTGTTTAAAGTTTTGCTGTCATTAAAATTTAGATTATGTGCATATCCTAAAGGCCAGGTTTTAAATATGATGGGGTTGTGCAAAGCATTTGAAAAAGATATCTTGCAAAGTATGATAAATGTAAGCAGAACACCCCTCCTTGAAACATTACTGTAAAGCAAAACAGCTGGGTCTCCTTGAAAATTTGCAGAGTTGCTTCCAAAGCTGTCCTCAGCTGGCAGTGCATCCACAAAAATATACAGACCCACTGAGACTACAAACAAAACCAACAGGTCATATGTGCACCACACGTGCCCAGATAGCATGAAACACTCATCTGAGCCTTCCAAAGAATGCAGCCGCTTGAATCCATGACAGAAGACCACTTATATCAACACACCTCCCAAACCATTTCCAAACCACCTAATACTTAGCACGGCAATGAAACAGAATACCATCAATCAAAGGGAGATAAACTATCTTGTCTCAAAATATTTTATATTCAAATAAGGTTTAAAGACTACTAGAGCAGCACTAATGTGATGCATGATTTGTTGCAGAAACATTCTGCTGCCAAAACACTGTTTAGGGTGGAGATTTCAGCATTGTGCTGTTAAAACAGCATAACCAATATTATTGCAAAACTGATACAATTCTGCTTGCCATGATGAAGCATGATGATGATAGGGAGCTTCGAAACACCACTCTCAAAATACAAGATTTAATACCTTTCAATGAAACAGATTTCCATTTTTTAGTCTTTGAAGATTTCAGATGTACAGTAAGATACACTTGTTAAATATCTCTAGTATTTATATTCAGGACCATGACCTGATCTGCTAATTAAACTTTAACTGCAATAATTTCTTTCCTCTTTGTATAAAGGATTACATTTTTTTTTTCAAATGAACTGTTCAATGATTTGTTTCAATTCAAGACTGTAAACGGCCCGGGGGGGGGGGGGGGGG
>BHFT01042850.1:36088-53887 GCA_004320025.1 Laticauda laticaudata
GGGGGGGGGGGGGGGGGGGAGGGAACACAACAATATATGAAGTTTTACCATTTCATCATTTCAACATTTTTTTTCTTTAGTTCATGATGTCAGTATAGAAATATGAAAATAAAAATTTAAGACTCGCTTGGGTGACAGGTTACGAATTTGACCTTGTTACCTACTTACAGTACTTACAATATGTAAAAGAAACGGAAGACTGCAATAATAAATAAATAAATAAAAATGCACTGACAGAAGCAATGTTTAAATACCAAATGTAAACCACTCAGTAATGAAAGCTGCAATCTATTGTACTCAAGGGTTTTCAGTCAGCACTGTAAGCCAAGACTGAAAACTGAACATGCAGTACAGAACAATTCTTATGACATTTTGGTGCTGGCATTAACTGTTGTATTAAGCCTACAGAAAAAAAAAACTACTGCTCAAATTGTTGTAAAAATATATTAATTTTTGTTTTAAGAAACATGAAAAATAAAATGACAGACCAAGAAGTCCGTAGAAGTTTGTTAGTATTTGTCTATTGTGCCAATGGTTCAAGGTTAATTATATTCACAGTATGTAGAAGTGATGGATGAGTTATTTCCCCCCCCCCCAAAAAAAATTCCAAGTTTTTCAAAAGGGATGGGGAATCATGTTTAGACAACCAACAGCCTTTCCTGCTTCTGTCAACAGGAAGAAACTAAGATTAATCAGGCAGGAAACCTACAGCTGTTTTCAAATGAGTTTAACTTCTAAGCCTGGGACGTGAAGTTTCTCTCTGTTCTTCTATGCCCCCTCTTTCCATACACGACTCAGCCGATTGGGAATCCCAAAATTCAAGAATCTTTTGCTACAAGATTCAAAGCTAATTATAGACATAGGTTGCTGACCATGATGTAGACTCAGACTCAAGTCAGAGTCAGCAACCGTTTCAGATACCAGACCTTTACACCATATTGTGGGATGTTGTGTGCATTCCTTTCGATCCACTCGGCAAATAACCAGCTGTGTTTGAAGATTTTCAGCAAAGAACCCATCGCTTTACACAGCAGCATGTTCTACTGGCTGGCTGCTCACCCAGTCAACCATGTTTCTCAGTCACCTTCCCCAAAAGGGAAGATTAGATATTGGAAGAAAATAGTGTCATATAGGGTAGTCCAGTGATGACTTCTGGAGCAGGGGGCAACCGAAAGCCTCCTAAACATGTGAAGGAATAATCCCCAGGAAAAACTGGCCACTGCCAGAACCCGCTCACGCACCACCACCCTCCAACTGGATTGCTTCAAGAGTCGGTGGGGGACGGGCATTGATCTAAAGAGCAGGTACCCAAAACTCTGTTGTCAAATTCGTCAGATCACGTTTCAATATTTTTGACTTCATCACAAATTACTTTTTTAGTTGTGTAACTAGGCACGGAGCACAAGTTCTAACAAATCCTTGGGTAATTTTAAACTTTATTGATTCCTCTTATAAAAACGGATAATTGCGTTGTGTATTTTGTTTTTCATCAACAGCTAATAGATGAGTTTTTTGTTTTTTTTAAATTTCCCAGCTAACTGATCAAGTAAGTTTGGAAAAAAAAATGTCAGCTTTTTTTTTTTAGAACAGTCATTTGGAATTAGCTATCAATTCTTTCTTTCTCTTCTGAGTATAACTTGGACATAGCAATCTGCATAGATGTCTTTAAAAGTTGCCTTCTATAAAACATTTTGAGATGTTTTCCTTTGCTTTAAAAGTCACTTAAATTATATAATAGTAATTGTAATGTAAACCCCCCCATTAGTCTTGTTGTCTCTAAATTTGTCAAGATGTAATATTTTGGGAGAGAGACTTATTGATTCATGACACGCAAGATACCCTTTTTTTCTGTTGAGAAAAAATATTTGTCCATTCTGCACTAAAAACTATGTTCCGATTCAATTTTCCTGACTTGTATTTACTCACAGAACCCAAGGGTATGTGTTAAAGAAATCACTCAAAGTCATTAATTTGTTTAAGAAAAGGAGTATGTACCTTTATTAGACCCATGGATGTAGAACCAGTAGCACAAAAATGTAATGTAAAAGTTAACATACAAGAAAAATAACCGTACATTTAGGTAAAAAAATGAAATTGACAATGAATTGATATCTCAGTGCTGTTGAATTTTATGGAGACCATTTGCGAGAGTGCATAGAATTGTGCATGAAACCCTTGTGAGAAGCGAGAATTCCTGGGTCATATAACCTACTGTAATTCAGCAATATGAGTTTGCAGTATTTAAGAAAATAATTTATTAATTTGTATAGACTACACAATGAGGTTATGCATTCAGCAACTGCATTTTAGGAATATATTTAAACTTGCTTGTGACAAAAACAATCTTATTTAATCAAATATTTCCTGGTAGTTGTGGTGGTGCAGTGGTTAGGATGTAGTACTGCAGATTACTTCTGCAGACTACCAGCTGCCTGCAATTTGGCAGTTCAAATCTCACCAGGCTCAAGGTTGACTCAGCCTTCCATCCTTCCGAGGTGGGTAAAATGGGGGCCCAGATTGTTGGGGGCAATATGCTGACTCTGTAAAACTGCTTAGAGAGGGCTGTAAAAGCACTGTGAAGTGGTATATAAGTCTAACTGCTGTTGCTATTGCTTGAGTTACAACCACAATACAGTCCAGAATTACAGTTAAGTCATTGTGATCCCTAAATCAAGATTTCATCTGACTGGACTTGCTTTTTTTAAAGTGCTCATAAAGTGAACAGAGGTTGTTAAGCAAATATTTTAGTCAATAAACAAATCCATTTTCCCCAATGGGCATTTTTTGCCAAAAACTGGCACTAAACAAATCACAAATTGCAGTCATGTGACCTTGGGGCCCTGCAAACAGTTACTAAGGAGAACCAGTTGCCAAGTGCCCCAAATGCAATCATGTGACTATGGGGAAGTGTATGCTCAGATATCATTACTTAGAAATTCGGTCATAAGTAGCTGTGGGGAAGTTCATCATAACACTGAACAGTAAAGTGGCTAGTCATATGTTGAGGACTTACAGATGTTTTAGAATTACATACAGAGATTAAATAGTTCAACAGTAAGAAAAGTTGATCAACTCAGGACCGGCATTCTACACTAACAGCCTCAGACAGCTGAGACAACCCCAGTGCCTCCTATGGCTCCAATAGTTCCAATTCCAGAAAGCTCCTGAAACTACTTGAAATTCCACCACCAGTTAAAATTCTTCTATCATGAGTTAAAATTCCATCTATTCTTGTAATTCATATTCTATCACATTAACTCAAAGCACAACCAAGCCAAGAAGTTATCACTGCTCCTGAAAGAGAAGCTATTTATGCTCTTTTGAGGAGTTTAGTGCAAGAGCTCAGAGTGAAATAAATAGCTGCTTTGAACTGTAACAGAACAGAATGTAGTCATAATTTTATCTATATCTGTTCTTCAAATTGGTCAGTACGTATATCTTGCCTATACCTCTTACCTCAATCATTATGGTCACAGACTAGCAAATAAAAGCATTAAAACAATAATAGCAAGAAACAAAAATAAAGGACAGGCAGAATAATATATAGCGATTGGTGGTGTATTAACAGCAAATGAACGCATTAAAACAATATTAGTAAAAATAAAAATAAAAGAGAATACATTGCAATTGGTGGTGGATTAACAGTGGGCAGTTAAAAGTTTTGACTAGTTTTACTGACAGCATAACAGAATTCACACTGATTTGACAACAGTAGCTGAATATAAAAAAAGAACAGTATTTCCTGGATATTTTATTAGGCAAGATGATATAAATTGAGTCGGTGAAGATGCAGTACAGCAGGACCTGAGCTAATTTCAATGGCTCCTTGTTCACTGAGGCACAATGTCAGCTAATATTGTATTGCCTCCATCAAAACTGCATTGAAGTCTCTTACTTCAACGGCACAAGACTGGACTCACCCTCTGAACACTGAAAGGACTGCAAGTGGGATGCAAATCATCACCCTTCGTGGAAATAACAATATGCCACCCATGTATAAGTTAAAAGAAAGAGCTCCTGTATTTTTTCTCATGGTGCAAAGGACAGGTAGTCCTTGACTTGCAACAGTTCATTTAGTGACTGTTCAAAGTTACAACTGCACTGGAAAGTGACTTGTTTTCACTTATCTTTGTAGCATCCCCACAATCATGTGATCAAAATTCAGATTCTTGGCAAATTAGTTCAAACTTATGGACCATTGCTGTGTCCCAAGGTCATGTAATCCCCTTTTGCGCCTTTCTGAGGAGAAAAATCAATGGGGAAATCAGATTCCCTTAGCAACTCTATTACTTACTGATCAAGTGCAGTGATTCAATTAACAACTGTGGCAAGAAAAGTCGTAAAATGGGGCAAAATTGACTTAACAACAGGAATTTCGGGATCGTTTGTATGGTCGATAAATCGAGATGTGTATCTGTATCAAAATGGAGAGGCAAGGGATCAAAAGGCGGATTCCCCTCCCGCCTCCACATTTAAACCCTGTCGCTTCCATTAAAGCGAACACGACTGCATCGCTCAGAACCGACACTTTTCTTGAAAGGCAGCTTCATCTCCGCCCGCTTCAGATACGTGTAGATCTCCTAGCCCTGGTAAGAATGCCACACCGCTTTCCCGCCTCAATCACCGAACGTTGGGGACTGAGAGGCGGACGCAACTACCGCCTCACGAGAACACGAAGCCATCTCCACCTCAGGTAGCCCCTCCTCTCCCCGGCCCAGCCCCGCCTTATTAGGCGGAGTGGGGGGGGGAAGAGAGATGGAGGGGGCCACGACAAGCGTAATGCTGGGAAGAGGAAGCAGGCGAACGCTCCCAGGCGGCAACAGCGGAGAGAACAGTGCCTGAAGGGGTCACGAACTCTGACCTTTCGCCAAAAAGGCACCCTCTTTTCCCCTCCCCCAACATTCCTGCTGCACCCCCCCCCACTCCTACGCTAACCCCTTCAGTGCCGCTATCTCCGACTTCCGCTGCCCCCCTCCTTGGAGGAAGGCGGGGGCAGCGCCCCCCCGTCACGAACCAGGCCCAGCGAACCGTTAAGAGGAAGCCACAGCCAAGATAGCTTGGCGCCAAATCCTGAGGTAAAACACCGCCTTATGCTGCTTGCAGGTGTCGAGGTTTTCTTTCCGGCCCCGCGGCTGAGGCGGGCGGGCAGCAGTGCCGCATGGCGGAGCGTCTGACGGGCGGCGCGTGTCTCGGTGGGTAAAGAAGAGCTCTCTTTGCCGTGGGCGGCTTTGCGCTGCGAAGCCTGCTTACAGCCGGTCTAACCGCGAGTGAAGAGGAAGGAAGATGGAGTCTGAGCGGGCGGAGGCAGTGGCTTGAACCCGACCCTTTTACCTTTGCCACCGGGAGGGCGGAGGGGAGGGGGCGATGGGTATTTTGCATACGGGGCAGCCCGTCGCCATCTTTGCGGACGTTTCCCCCACCCCATCCCCGTCGCTTAGAGCACCGGTCCGCATGTTTGAGGCGCCCGCGACCGAGTGTGAGAAAAGAAGGCTTCGGAGTGAAGGGCCATCAACGACGGGGGGGCGGGGGAAGGAGACAAATGGCGGAGCTTCTGGAATTGGCTTCCCGCCAGCTCCGCCATTTTATGGCTCGCTTAGCTCACGGGAAGCCCTTTCGTCTCCCAACTAGCCTCACCCTTGCATTGGGAGGTGGGGCCGATCTTTGAGCGACGGTGGTAGTCGCCAATGAGCGCCGACACAGCTGGTTTCATTTCCTCATGAAAATGAATTGGTTGAAGGGAAAAAGTGGGAAACGGAGAGAGTTTGTGTTTCGAATATGAAACTTGAAGTCGTCGTTTTTTAACCGTAGGATTAGTTGGGATGCCTCCTTTGTGTGTGTAGATACTAATGTTTCCCAAGTATCTTTTGTCGTGGAAGTGGTTCTCTGGAATTCAAGATCACGAACTTGAACTCAAAATATAGACAGAGCTCGTGCTGTACCGTCAGGGAGACAGATAACTTTATGATGGTGTTGCTGTATATTTTTACAAACTGCAAATACATTTCATCAGAACATTGATATAGCAAACAAGATAGAAAACACTGCACAGAAAACCAGTGTAGGATAAGGTATAAGGCTACCTAGCACAAGAGATCCAGATTCAAGTTTACAGTTAGCTGTGAAAGTTGATGCTTTGGACCAGCAAATCTGTTTCATGTTAACATGAAGATGAAGGGGTGGGAAGACTGAAAAGATGGAGTGCTATGTATGTTTCTCCCTTACCTCCCAAAGCAGACTAATAATAAATAAATGGCACTTTTTTAGCATTAGGTATCTTTTTTAAAAAAGCTTAGTGAATAATTGGATGAGGAAAATCATCAGAAATTCTCTTGGCTGATAACTAAACTAGGAGATTGCCACTGTCTCAGGGAAGTTTTTTTCTAACTACTTTCATGTGTTGCAAAAAAAAAAAAAGTGGGTAATCTTTGAAGTCACCAGAACTTGAGCTGATCAAGATCTTGTTTTATTGCAATATTAGGCACAATGTTCTCACCAAAATAACATGTATATGAAAACATGCTAATTTATATTACTTGTTTCTCATCTATTAATGTGTTACTGGTCATTTTGTGCTAGTGTAATTATAATATATATTTTAAGCATGTAATTGAATAAAATGTCAAATGCCATCTACTCCAGTGCTCGTTTTAAGTCATTCCTTCATTTTCTTTCTGTTAATGAACCTAATTTTCTCATATGAACATAATACTAAGGCTTATTTCTCTTAGAGTAAGTTGCCTTGAATAAGGAACTTGAAATGTAAAATGCAAGCTATTAACATTATTCTGCTTTGCTGATGGTTCCAGTGAAAATGTTACCTGCACATGCAAATGTATACATATGAGATGGTCTTTAATGCAGCAATACAAGCTTTCCATTGCTTTGAGTAAACTAATACATTTTGCAGGAGGACGCCTCTTTCACATACTTTTCAAGTTTTAAGGTTTATAATCATTTTCCTCTAGAAACAATTCCTTCCTTTGTAGGCAATTCCATTCAGTCTTGATCATGGGGGGAAGAAAAGTTGTTCTATAGCACTCTGTAGAGTGCTATAGGATTCAAACTATCCCTCCTGTTTAATATCTGTACAAAATTATTAGTTGAGGCCACTTGCCAGTTCAGTCTGGTATTATCTATACACTAATGATACCCAATTACATTTTTCAATTCTGAGCCAACCAACTGATGCTTTTGAGGTCTTGGATGGATGGGAACAAATTGACTTCATTTCATCTTACCAAGACCATGTGGTTATGAATATTGAGGATGCCAGACCCAGGAATTTTCCATTTTTAGTCCTACATGGGGTTGCACTTCCCCATTTTGAAGTGATCTATATTCAAAGATGTTCTTGACTCTCAGCTCCTGCTTCAAAGAGCCGCTTATATGTAGTGACCTATGAACTCAAGTATTGCAATGCATTTGTGCTTAATATGAGATTCCTTGAAAATTCACAGAAGCTTTAACTGATTTCAGAATGACTGGTGTGAGCACTGATGGGCATGCCTTAGTCTGACTTTGAGATAGCCCTGCTTTGCAAGTTGCATTAGTTGCCAGCCTGCTCACACATACAATTCTAGGTACTGGTTGCCAGTTATAAAGCCTTGCATGGTACAGGGCCAAATTCCTTGATAGATTACTGTGTATTTCCCATGATTTCTATCTGGCCAGTACAAGTTAATGGAATTGACATGCTCCCTTCAATTAAATAATGCTGTTTGTCTGGACCTGAAAAGTACATCTTCTCTATTGTGGCACCTGCTTTCTGGAACAAAAAGTTTCTTCTCTGGTGGCATTCTGGAAGGTCATGAAGACCTAGATGTTTTCCCAGTCTTGGGGTTAGTTAGACTGGACGTGCCTCCTTTGTTGCATAAGTCATTGTGAATGTCATATTTATAAAATTGCTATCATAATTTTGGAAAAAGTGCATTTAAAGATATGAATAGATACTTGGGTTAATACAAAAAAATTGGGATTTGTTAAAATACAGGTGTCCTGAGCCTAGGATATCAAAAAAGAAAAAAACTATTGCAGTAGAAAGATGGATCAGGATATAGAATCTTGGAGTGGATATCTCTTTGCTCTCTATTCATAAGCTTGCTCTTTATTGATGTAAAGGAAAGACTGATTAATATATATGGTCAATATTTAATGTATTTTTAATAATGCTATTACTGCAAGTGAACTGCATAGTTTTTAATGGTTAGAGTTCTCCAATTCTTTTTAGATTTTGCTATTGAAGTCAGCTATGATTTAACTAATGCATAGATTTCTTTTTAGCGTGAGCAAAGTAATTTGAAAGATAAGGGCTATCACTTTATTTGCTAGTTCTATCAGTTGGCAAGAAAAAAATGGTTCCATGGTTAAAGAAGGTGACTAGTGTCTCCCTAAAGAAAGATTTCTTTCTTCTTCCTCTACTCCCACTGCTTGTTTTATATGATAAAGCTTATAATATAAAGTGAAATTCTTGTTAATTATCTACTTGAAATTTAATAAATATTCTAGTTAATGAAAGTTTATATCATTACCATATAGAGCATCTGGAAAATAAAAAAATCATGTGTCCTTCTAGGTTCGTATCTTTACATAATTAAGGGTCCTTTCAGAGGCTAACTGATGCAATTTTCTGATGGTGTCTTGAAAAAGCAATTAGGGTCTAGTCATAGCGTTCCAAAATTACACAAGAGTTTTTTAGCCTGGCTAAACAGGCAAAAAAAAATGCAAAAGCAGATATTGGTTGTGTTTGCTGAATGTTAACTGAAATCATTTTTTTACCTGGTAAACTGAAACCAAATCACAAATGGGATAATGAGATTATGATTAAGCAAATCTTCCTTGACTGTTTTCTCAGCTGATTTGTGTTTGTGATGTTAGAACTTGATTTAATTTATTTATATCCCACTTCTATTATTTAAACAAATAATACAAGGCAGTAAATGTATCAAACATAACCTTCTTCCTCCTATTTTTGCTACAACAGTCCTATGAAGTGAGTTGGGCTGAGAGAGTGTGACTGGCCTAAGGTTACAGAGTTGGCTTTCATGGCTGAGATGGGACGAGAATTGAGGATCTCTCCATTTCTAACCTGGTGCCTTAACACCTGTAGTCTTTTGTTTGAGATGGGTGGCTATAGAAATTGAATAAATAAATAAAATAGGCTACAGTCTGTAACTATGATCCATTTACAAAATACAATTTCTTTGAGACTGTTTAAACAAGTCCCTGTAGTTTTCTTGGTGAGGTTTTTCAGAGGTGGTTTGTCATTCCCTCCTTCCTAGGATTGCAAATGATTGGCTCAAGGTCATCCATCTGGCTTCTTGCAACTCATGTGTTCTAGTCTGATACCTTAACCATCACAACAAACTGGCTCAAAGTAGCTTAATCCTAAATAAATCCATTCTTGTTTTGGTATGTAAACTGATAGCTGCCTCTATATCTAAGAGTATTAAATTCTGCAGTATAAAAGTACAGAAAATTTACTTCTACTGAACCTAAGTCTCTCTTCATATTGTTTTACTTAGTGACTCCGTATCCTAATACAGTGAAAATGGAAGGCATGTTTCTTTCTGTTCATAGTCTCTAGCACTTCATCTTACAGGCACTCGGGACATTTTGGGAGAACAAAGAGGCTAAAGTAGGGTGGGCAACTGTGGCTCATTCAAAATCCTAAATTCCTGAGCCTGGGTGTTGAAGTCCACAGGTCATAAAGATGCTATAAAGGGGCCATAGTTTCCCACCCTTGGACCAAAGGGAGCTGATCCTTTTTGTTGTATCATATATACTCGCATATAAGCCGACTTTAGAACACTTTTTTTTTTTTTCAAATTTGGGGGTCGGCTTATACGCGCATAAATCTGATTTGCTGGAGCAGCGACTTAGCGTTGCGGCTTCGCGCGATGAGAGTCTTGGCTCTCATCGCGCGAAGTCGCTGCCTGACTTCGTGCGATGAGAGCCAAGACTCATCGCGCGAAGCCGCCACGCTAAGTCGCTGCTCCAGCAAGTCGCTGGAGCAAGTCGCCACGCTAAGTCGCTGCTGCAGCCCTCGCCTGGACCTTTGCAGCCCTCGCCTGGACCTTTGCAGCCTTTCGCCCTGGATGGATGATGAGCCGCAACTTTTGCCCTGCCGACTTTTCCCTCTGTATTTTTCCCTCTATATGCGAGTTTTTGCAAAATTCCTCATTTGGGGGCAGTTTTTTAAGGGTCAGCTTATAAGCGAGATCGGCTTATATACGAGTATATACGGTAATTTGCAAAATATAGGGAGTCCTTGACTTAAGACCACTCATTTTACAATCTTTCAAAGTTGCAACAGCCATGGAACAAGTGTTTTACAATCTGTAAAGCACTCCATCTGTCATAAATGATTATGTTCCTCCATGTCATGTGATCACATGTCAGGCAGGTCAGCTTTATAACCAGTCACAGCATTCTGCAATCATGTGACCCTGATTCATGAAACTGGTGTTTTGCCAGATTCTGACAAAAAATGCCCATTCAAATGAATGTGTTCACTTAATGATCACTACAGAAAAAGGCTGGAAAAGCAGTCACATGGGTCCCTCAATTTATGACTGCAGACTTACAACTCTATTTCCAGTCCCAATTAAGATAATAAATTAAGGACTACTTGTAACAACAACACATTTGAGGAATGCCAGCAGAGTTTTTAGTTTCTAGAATATTGTTAATTGGCAGAAAGGCGAGTGGCCATTATAGGGGTAATTAAATTGTTCATCTTCGGGTTGAACAGAAATTTGAACTCCAATTAGTGTTAATGCTACACAAACCTTAGTGTACTGTGTAAATGAGTCCTATGTTTGGTTTTTCCTGAACTATTTATTCTCATCCACACTGCGCTAAGAGTCCAGGATGGGTTAGACATCTCCCTGTGATGTCACAGAGCTGAGTCTGCTTTTATATAAAAAGCCAGCCCTCAGCTGGCTCCCCAGCTTTGACTCAGCTCCTTTGTCTTTTGAGCTGGTGTCTTTGGAAGCAGTCAGAGTTACCTTGCATATTAGTTTGGAAGGAAGACAGATCGTTGTTTGGCACTGCTCCTGGGGGTCCGGTGGAGCTGTGCCATGAGGAGAGCAGGTACATGTCTCCCCCAGTGCCAAAGATTCGTCACTGCTTTCGTGACTGTAAGTACGGGGAGCGCTTAACAAGCCTCCTATGCAGCCTTCCCCAATGAAATCAGGCTGCCACTTCCCCAGTGATCTGCAATGGCCTCTTTGATGCCTACCAGCTGTGTCTACCCATTGCAACCGTCTTCACCTTATTAATTTTCTCGGGGCTCTCAGCAGCCTAAAGAGCGATCAAAGCCAAGCGGGCAATTCTCCTGGGCCAGCCCACGTGCAAGCGGCCATTTTAAGTGTAATTGGGCCATAATGCATGTGGAGGTTGGGCATTTTTAATTGGCCTGATTGCAGGAACAACATTCTGAGAACAATCTGAGCGCTGTTCTGGATCACCTGGCCCAGATAATAGGCGGCACATATAAGGGTTGCTTCCAGCACCTCTCATGGCATTCCTATTGCAGCATGGAAGGAGACAGGGCCCAGACAGAACTCTCAGGCCGAGAAGAACATGGCCCTCAGGCCCCAAAGAAAAGGAGGAAGCGGCAACAAACTCAATCTGTGCAGAGAGAGGCTGCAGCAAAGTTCAGGGCCAAGGCACTTGCACCCAAGAAAACCTCTAAGGCTGAGAAGAGAAGGCACGCCGCCTTAGAAAGACTCCTCATTCAGGGGAATTACAGGTTTGCCCACAAGTTGTCTCCGGGGAGGGGGATGTTGAAGCTGGCACCTCCAGTCATCTCCAAACTTGGTCCCTGAAAGAGTAGAGGAGCAATACTGTCTCCAAGATTTAAGTAGGACTGGGCCCTACTTTAGACAGGCTCTTTGACCTCCCCCTCAAAGGCAGATGAGTCAGGGCTGCCACAGGCCTAGGCCTAAGGCAACCTTTACCCCTTCTGCTCTGGGCATGCACCCAGCTGACCCTCCCTCAAACAGCAGGCCTAATGATATTAGAGACATGGTCTCTGTGGCCATCAGGCAGGGCCTAACAGAAGGTTTTCAACAGCTACTCCATCCTTTGGGGGGGTAGGATTTGTTTCCAGCCCACTCCCAAGGCATTCCCTCTCAACAGAGGGGGAATCCCAGACACCAAGAATTTAGTGGCCCTTCTACCAATCTGATAGGGAGATTACGATAAGAGGAATTATACCAATCCCTCTGAGAGCAGTCATTCCTCAGGGTCTGAGGAAGAAGAGCGAGAGATCAGGGACTGTAATTTATCAGATGAGGAGGAGTTTTGTCCTGACCAGCCCCCCTCAGCGGTGGTTTTTAAACTTGCTTTGTTTAAACCACTTCTTCACAAGGCATTGGTCCAATTAACTCCTGAGGAAGTGGCCCCAGAACCCCAAGGGGATTCGTCTAGCCACGGTGACCCCCTCTTCTCCAAATCAGTGATCCACACAGAGGTTTCCCCCTCTCCTCTGTTATTCCTGGATCTGGTCAAAGAGCAGTGTGCTTCCCCTATGGCAGGCCTCATCCTTCATCCCATGACAGGCGATTTTACAACGTGGGCCCCTCCTTGGCAAATGCTCTCGTGCCCTTTCTAGATGCTCCTGTTGTGACCTCATTTTCTTCCTCTGGCATTCCCACAGAACCAGAGGATGTCTTCAAGGCCGAGAACAAGAGCAAATGCTCAAGTGGAACCATCAGGCCGCGGCTTGGCTGCCTGGGCCTCGACAACAGCATCCTTTTTCACAAGGTCTTTGCTCCGCTGGCTGCATCAACCACAAGATCGCTTACCACCCACTGATTTTTGGATCACACCAGGTTCTGAACAAAATTATTGCAGCTGCAGAATTTACGGCGGACACCATCCTAAATTCAGCCAGGTTTGCATCTAGGGCCATGGCCTCCTTGGTGGCAGTGAGACAGCTCCTGTGGCTGCAAAACTGGCAGTCTGATTCCCGCCGAAAGTGGAAGTTGGCTTCTGCTCCCTGTGCTGGAGAAAAACTATTCAGTGACACCCTGGAACCTTACCTTGTTGAAACCAGAGACTGGAGAAAGGTTCTTTCTTCAACAGGGAAGAGGGCAGGTTATTGTCCAGCTCTATATTTCTGTCCTTCTTCCTTCTGGGCTGAGCCTAGCACTCGCTTCTCCCAGACCCAGAGGGCATTCCCTGATGAACCTGTCTGTTGCCCAACTGTGGAGGATCCTGGCCAGCAGGATCTCTTTTCATCAGGGAGCCTTGATACACCTGGACCTTCAGGTGTTCTACTTAACCATGTGGCACTTGAGTGGCAACTTCTGAGAGACCTTAGCCTTCCTGATAGGGTTATCCACACCATTCAGGCCTCTCGTAAACCTTCTATGATTCACATTTATGATGCCACCTGGAAGGTTTTCTGCAATTGGTGTTTGAAGGAAAAGCATGTTCCCAACTCAGCATTTGTAGCTGACATATTACTATTCCTTCAGGATGGGTTGGATAGAGGGCTTTCGCCCAATATCCTTCGCCACTGCATGGCGGCTCTGTCTTCTGTTCTACACTGGGAAAACTTCCCTGTCCCATTATCCTTCAATTCATAGGTTCCATCCAATCTCCATCCCCAGTGGTACATAAGTACCCCATGTGGGAGTTCCCTAAGGTGTTACAGGACCTTATGGGGACCCCATTTGAACCTCTCGGATCCATGTCACTCCAATTCATGACCTTTAAAGTAGTTTTTCTAGTGGCTGTTACATTAGCCCGGAGAGTGTTTGAACTGGTGGCGCTCTACAGGATCTCTGTATTTTCCATGAGAACAGGGTGGTTCTCCATTTAGATCCTACCTTTGTCCCAAAAAACAATACCTGGTTCCATCAGGCTCAAGACATTGTGTTGCTAGATTTCTGTCCTCAGCCATGCCACGAATTAGAACATAAGTGGCATACGTTGGATGTAAAGAGCTCTTTGCATCTACATCAAACGTACTTCTGTGTTTCAAAAAACTGAAGCTATATTTGTGTCCTTCTCTCCAACCTGCTTGGGGAACAAGGCCCCTTCTCCAACTATTAGTCGATGGATCAGGGCTTGCATTTCCAATGCCAACAAGTCCTTATCTATTCTGGTGCCCAACAATTTGACCAGTAATGTCGCTACATCAGCCGCCTGGACTACTCAGGCATCTCTTGAAGAGATCTGCAGAGCAATCACATGGGCAACTCCATCACCCTTCATCAGGCACTATCGTCTGGACTCTTTTGCCTCTGCAGATGCAGCGTTCGGCAGACAGGTGTTACAGAGGATTGTCCCTCAATCAGAGTAAGAAGGCCAGATGAGGACCTTCCTGTAGACATACAGGCTTTGGTATGTCCCATCCTGGACTCTCGGCGCAGCATGGATGAGAATGGGTGTTGGTCTAATTTCCTGAGAATGCCATTTCTGTCAACGCTGCAAGAGAGTCCAGCCCCACCCTTGTTACATCCGGTTTGGGTAAGGAATTATTATTTCTAAATGTTTTTTGTTTGGCTTCCAGAGAAGTCTGTTAAGTCTGTCAAGTATCTTTGCCAAAGCTGGGGAGCCAGCTTTTTATATAGAGGCAGACTCAGCTCTATGACATCACAGGGAGGAGTCTAACCCATCCTGGACTCTCTTGCAGCGTAGATAGAAAGGGCGTTCTCAGATTATTATACCAATGCCCATTTTTAATATTACATTCATATTCCATATGAATATTATCAAGAAGAGATTTCTGATAGCAACATGGTGACTACATTTATGAAGCCCCATTTCTTGTTAATTTAATAAATTATATTTTTCCTTTTTATAAAAAGAAAACCACAAGTGTAGCATATTATACATTTTCCAATAAAAGTGTTTAGAACAATCATATTTAAATATGTGCAGCCATAAAATATGTGCAGCCATTACATAATATTTAACATCTTTCTATTTAGTTAGAATTATGCCTAAATGTAATTATTCTCAGTAATAAAAATGATAAAATTTCAAATTTACTATGCCTGATAGAAGTTACTGGCATCCCTCCAAACAGGTTCTCTAATGATCTTTCACCATGGCAACCAATATGGAGGTGCTGGCTCAGCAAATAGTGGAGACACAGCAGGTGGCTGAGGTGAGTGATGGATAATATTACAGTATTCTCAGTTCATTTCTAAAAAGAAAATACTGTTTCCAACTAATTAGTAGCAATTATTTAAATTGCAATGATTATTACTTCATAAAATATAAAGACATTCCTTTTGTATTAATAGACATCATTTATATGGACAAAATATCCATCAAGAGATTTGGAAAATGTATCCTTCCCAGTCTTTTTAATGCAGCTTGCCAGAAAGGCTGCTGGGTAAAAGAGGCTACATTTGCATTTTCAGCCATATTCCATGCGTTTTCTTTTCCTTGTAGAAACCTTAGTTAAATACGTGAAATCTTTTAGACATGTGCAATAAACCTTCAAAACTTTTCTAAATCAAATTTTATTTGCTTTTTTGTCCTTGACTCAGAATAATACAAGTTCTCTGCTGTCAGTTGGAAATTATCAGATTGTAGTTGACTCATTCCCAGATCATAAAAACTGTTAGGGTCATGAATGAAATTAATAAAGATGTCTATGTCATATAGTCCGTTGCCTCATACTTCTCATAAATACAGAAAAATGTAGAGAACAGTTGCCCATATTTTCTCCTTACAAAAACTGAGTAGAATTGGCAACTTACAATTGCATCTCTTAATTTTGTTTACTTTACAATAATTCTTACCTGGCTTAAAAAAAAAAAACTAAATGAAACTAAAATAATGATTGCAGATAATCCTTGTGATATCTGGTTTTGAATATTATTTGTGGAATAATAAAGTTTTATATAAAGTTTTACAGGAAGATTAAAGAGGTCATAAAGGAAACATAAGCATGTTGGTATGCTGCTAATAAAGAATTTGAACAAAGCTTTCTAGTTTAGTTTTTTTAATTAGGTAATTTTATTATTAGATTGTGGAATATTAAATATATCCTAATTTCAACAACACATTGACAGTGTGCCTTTAAATTTTCCTTTTTTTCTTTTTTTTCCATTTTCTGTTCAAATTGTTCTTTTTATTAGTTTATAATTATAACATATAATACAAAAAAATAGTAGGAAAATAGGGGAGGAAAAAGAGGGGGAAAAGTGTGAAGCAAAGCAAATAAGAAAGAAAAGGAATTGGCTTCTGACTCCTTTTGGTACAGTAGAATAAGATAATACCAAACCTCCTCAACTTTTTACCTTTTATGTAATAATATAAAACTAGTCATTTCAGTAACAACAAACCTGTTAATTGGTAAAACCCAAAACCAGAGTTTCATTTTTTTTCCATCTCAAGCACAAAGTCCAGAAGTGGCGCAGAAGGATATGACTGCACCAATGGCAGACACAATTTTAGTCTGCATCAATAGAAACATGGCTTCCAAATTTTGAAAAGTAATAGTTCTGCTATACTGTACTTTGTTCAGACTTCAAGAATTGTTGCCCTGTTCTGTGTTGTGGAGTGGAAGCAGGATTCAGACATTGGGTAGAAAAGCAGCCCAGATGATGGAGGATTACAAGAAATTAAAAATGTTGGAAAGAGAAGACTGAGAGGGATGTGGCACAATTCAGGTACATGAAAGGATGCCTTAATAGTGTTGAAGTTTCTCCTCTCACAGTCACTCATGCCCTAGTCACTTCCCATCTTGACTATTCAACAGATAATCAGAGTTGGAAGGGACCTTGTAGGTCATCTAGTCCAACCCTCCACCCAAGCAGGAGACCCTACACCAATTTCTGACAAATGGCAATCCAATTCTCTTCTTGAAAGTCTCGTAAGTGATCCGGTGTCTCGCCACAACTTTTCTTAGAGCGAAACTGTTTCCTTGTTTATGGTTTTTTTGCTGTCAGAAAGTTTCTGCGTTTATTTTTCAGTGTAAATCTCTCCGTTCAGATTTCCAATCCATTATGATTGTCGTGCTTTGGAGTGCTTTAGAAATAAGATTAATCCTCCTCTGTGGAGCCCTCAAATATGGAAGACCGTATCATATTCCGCTGTGCTTTCCTTTTTACTAGACTACGCTACGTCCAGTTCCTGCAACCGTTCGTTTGCATTTTTAGCCCCAGTCCCTCTCATCGCTGGTTTCTCTTGTCGGTATTTTTCTAAACTACTTTTATAATGTGGTGAACAATAATCTGGATTAAGGTATCTATGCGTGGTTTTACTAAGTGCTTTAATAAGTGGGATTAGTACTTTACCTTGACTTTGGATTGTATTCCTCTGTTTAATATCAATTTAAGGGATTGCATTTAGCTTTGACTGCTGCTGCACACTCGCTGGTTCATATACATGGTTGTCCTTAAGACTCGAAGATCCATCTTCACAGTTACGATATTGGTGATGGTTTCACCAGTTATTATGTTATTTTTGTTTCTTGCCTAAGTGTGGACTTTACTTTTCTCTACATTGAATTTCATTTTGTTAGATACGGCCAGTTTCTAGTCCTGTCAAGATCACATCTGATTCTTGGATCCTATTTTACTCTTGTGTTTAGCTATCTGGCAGCTTAGTATTCTCTGCAAAGTTTGGTAAGTTCTTTATTCTCATCTAAGTTTTTAATGGACGATATTGTAAAATATGGGTCTATATGACAATCTTGGTGGCACCTCCACTGCTTTATTCAGGCCCATTTATTTGAGCTGTGAAAGAGCATGCCAGACGCAACTTTTTCTTCCGTTGGTGGGTCTGTTCGCAATGAGACCTTTTAGGAACGTGATGATGAGAGCGCTC
>BHFT01042851.1:0-48565 GCA_004320025.1 Laticauda laticaudata
CAACGGATGGCAAGTGTTTTTCTCCGTTTTACATCCTCTTTCCATCCGTTGGTGCAGTGTGACAGGGGCTTAAAGAATATTTCCCTTTCCCCCCAGGGAGTTAGACTTGGAAGTATAATTCACTGTCCTATTTTGCAACCTGGGATTGGAAAAGAATAACAATCAGTGGTCCAAGTACCAACATTTCCAATCCTGAAAATGAGAAGCTTAGATTGTTTGAACAAATTATTATCATTGCTATTATTACAAAGGAATTGAATAAAGAAATAAATAAATATGCAACAGGAATGCAGCAATCATTAGTCACAGTGATAGCTATTCCCCCAATCAGTTGATTCTATGTGCTATGGTTAGTGGAAGTCTTGGTCAATGATGGTTAAGAAAAGCTAAGTGGGGTCAGAGCAGGAACGGGTACATTTCCTGCATGGATTGTCATCAGGTGGACCAAATGATTCAAACATCTCTTTATTTTTATGTTATTTGTAAAAAAAACCTGCAATAACGTAAGATAAAGGCTTGATTTTGTTATTTATTTTTTATTTTACTCTGATCCTTGAAGGCCAAACTATACAAGAATGCATTCATGCTTTCCCAAGAGAATGCTTATATTTGCATTTATTTTAAATTTGGATCCAGTTTAATTTTGAAGATGTTAGGTAAATGTTGGGTTAATGTGGGTTTAACCACATTAATGCCTGTAGTGATATCATATCAAGCACTTAAGTGCTTTGCTACACTGTGTAGCAAACCACAACACACACACACACACAGTCTTTTTGAGATCGTTTTTTTTCTGCACAAAGCATGTTCTTGGGTGTTTGAGAAGATAGCCACATCACTTCTAAACAGGGAAAAGGGATAAAGGAAAAAAATGAGAGGAAACCCAGAGAAAATTATCAATTTGAAATTGATAGGACATTCAAACAAGCTTAGAGAGGAACAGAAAATTTTTTCCACACATTTCTGGTAATGTCATATTGGCATTATCCGATAGATGCCTGTGACATGTTGTTATGCCCTTTAGTGTGAAAAATTAAAAATCCTGTAAGAATAGAGCAATCCATCTAATCCAGTATCTTTTTATTTCCCACAAAAAAGAATGATTAAACACTTGTAATAGTTCCATAAATCAAACAAGAACTTTTCTGCACAACTATTCCCCTACTTCTCTACTTGGAGTGTCCATTTTGTTAATTGCTAATAGGAACCAATAGACTGATCTATTAATTTATCCAATGGCTTTTAAAACCACCTGAGCTAGTATTTGGAAAGTGCTTTCCAAAAAGAGCTATACAAGAAGAGGAAGTCATTAAAATATAGAAATTATTTGATATCTAGATGTTGCTGTTTTCTACTAACTCTCTTATTGTCATAATGATTGAACTGACAAAATATAATTCAGCACTATCTCAGCTGTTAAATTGCCAAATGTATGATATTATTCTAAAGAAAGTAATATTTTTCCTCAATAAATGTATAGTGCTAATTTTAAAAAAGGTTATAGAAACCTATAGTTTCTCATGACTTTATATGGCACAGACTTTATATGGTACAGGTGAATGAAGTTCTTCCCAAGGCCACCCTTGAATTTCAGACTGGCTCTGGATTTGAATTCAAAACTTCCACATCCTTTAAATCCAATTTTATAGCACTCTGTTTTGTTTTTCTTAATCACATTTATGTTTATTATTAATTTTTTTTGCATTCCAGTTGTTTGGGATGGCTTATGAAAAGAGCACCAAATAATACAGTGATAGAGTCCCCTCACCTTCTAAACTTTATATGAAGAGCAGCAGTCTATTAGGGATCTGACAAAGAAACTTTATTCTTGAAAAACAAGTTCCAGCATGAATTATAGAAAGAAAAGTCAAGATGTATTAGATTGTAAGAAGAAGCAATCCATTCTTTTTGTATGCTTCATGACTGAGAATTGAAAAAATATCATCTCCCAGAACAAATTCTAACATGCTAAAAACTTTACATGATAGCTGGATTCAGATACTATACTAAGTATCTGGGTTGCTTAAGATTTGTTAGATAAATGACAATTGACTGGACTCATACAGTATGTTGAATCAAAAGAATGAAATGATGTTATGGTTTAGCACAATGTGCAAAACAAATAGAACTATAAATAAAATTGAATCCATAAATTTCAAGAGTTATTTCAGAACATAATCCAGTTTATCTTCCAGTTAAGCACAATGATTAAGTCCTGTGTTTTTTGCATAAGCATGGGCATTTATAAACCCAAAGAGGAGAAAAAAGGAAGTGTGTGAAGGGGAAATAAGAAGGAAGCCTTTTCACAATCTGGGGGTTTACATGAGAAACATTGTATTGCTCAGCATTGTTTTTACAGAAATTTGCTCAGATTATCCAAATGTAAGACAACATTCCATATTGCAGTGAGAGAGCTGACACTATACTTTTCCCAGAATTCACTCCCCATTTGTTTATTTATGAATTAAAGTTTTGTGATTTGGGATGTTGTTTGAGTACTGCCTAAAATTCTGACTGCCCTCCTTCCTATGGGTTCTGGGATGATGTGAGTTGCAACATCTCTTCTCATCTCTGTACCCTCAATAAACAGCTACTCTCCAAAGGAAAGACAGGAGCCAAGTTACATGGATCAACAAGGAGAAGAATATCCAAAGACTGATATGGGTCTTGGCATGTGCCCGATGATGCCAACTTTGCTCCTTTTTAAAAATCTGTCATGAAGGAGTACTGAAGTTAGATAATTAACCTATCAAATTTGTAAATGTATTTATTAATTTGTTTGTTTGTTAAATTTATTTGCCATCTTAATTGCCATAGGGCTATTCTAGACAGATTACAATAATAAAATGGAAGAAAATCAAAGGAGTGTAAACAGAACAAAAGTAAATAATAAAACAATAAAATAAACAATGGAAAAAGAACACAACGAGCATACATCAATATGATCACCAAAAAGATGAATGGGTGGAGAGCAGAGCATGGGGAAGGAGGGAATTGGGTAGAGTCTGCCATCAATCTAGCAAATACCTCCAGCATGGAATTCCCCAGGCCAAATGTTACTTGGTTGCAGCAGAGATGGCTCTTTTTCTGGATTCCAATAGTTGTATTTTCTTCACCAATGAGATTCAAAGTAGGTCTTCTCTACTGGCACAAGGGCAGGCTTAGCCTAGTGGGAAGAAATTCATCAGGTAGCCTGGACCTATGTCATTAAGGGCTTTAAAGATGATAAACCAACATCTTGAACTACATTCAAAGCATACCATTAGCCAGTGAAGTTCGCAGAGCAGAGTGCAATATGGGCTATCCTAGGGGCTCCAAATACTGCTTTCACTGCCACATGGAAGTTCCCTGGCTTAAAATAGCTTTGGGCCAGATACATCTTCTTGATTAGGGTGTAACTGGCCCAAAGCTATTTTAAGACAGGAAACTTCCATGGTTGAGGATGGATTAGATTATCTAGATTATGACCTAATCCACTTTCCAGAGTTGTGGGGGAAATGGCAACAGGAAC
Source organism: Laticauda laticaudata (assembly GCA_004320025.1). Taxonomy (NCBI): domain Eukaryota; kingdom Metazoa; phylum Chordata; class Lepidosauria; order Squamata; family Elapidae; genus Laticauda; species Laticauda laticaudata. The sequence continues at coordinate 3,512 of BHFT01042851.1, forward strand.
ATGATGTAGGATACTTCCTAAACCTAAGTAAATTATAAAAAGTTTTCCAAGAATTTCTGATCGTGATTATTGAAGAGTGAATGAAATGGGGGAAAACCCTGGTGCAAAGCTTGAGCTATTGCATTGTGGGAGCTTCCTCCCACTTCTATCCTCCCTAGAAAGACTTAGATGCATGTGAATGATTGGGGTGGGGCTCTACAGGGAGGCCAACTAGGAGGGGATATAGCCATAGGGTAGGATATTGCATCAGTATAGAGATGGGCATAGGACTCTATGGGAACAGAAAGACAGGCTGTTATGGAGTTCCCGATGTTTAGTATCAGTGGCATATTTTGGCTGCCTTAATTCATGCTGAATCCCTGGACAGGAGGTCTGGAGCTTTGGCTGCTCCTGCTGAATGCCAGGCCGGTTAATAACAAAGCTCCCATCATCCAAGATCTTACTGAGGAGGAACATGCTGATCTGGCATACATCATCAAGACCTGGCTGTCATTGGATGGGAGTTCACCTCTCAGAGTTGTGTCCAGTCAAGTTTAGAGTTTGGCAGCAGCCAAGGCCCCAGGGTCACAGTAGTCATTAGAGAAACTCTTTCCACCTTGAATGGCCTTGCTTCCTGAGTCTCTGGCTACGAGATTCTGTTTCTGATACGGGACTCAAAGGATCAGCTGGAATTGTTTTACTATAATGGCCTTCCGGCTGCATAGCAACCTCCTTGCCTAAACTGCTAGAAGCCATCTCAAGATTGTCAGTGGAGTTCCCCAAACTCATGCTTCTGGGTGGCTTAAATCTGCCTTCCCTTTGTTTGGCTTTAGAAGCAGCTGAAGAGTTTGTATCCTCTTTGACAGACATGGACTTACGCCAGATAGTCACAGGTCCAACTTAGAACAATGGTCACATACCAGATCTAATATTCTTATCCAAGCAATGTCAATGTTATCCAAGCAATGTCAATGTCTGGTATAGAATCTAACATTATCTCCACATTATGATTATATCAGCCCTGATATCCCTGACACTCTTATGTCCTCCTCCTCCATAAGAACATTGGATTTGTTAGAATGGTCCATCTTGGAAACTGATGGACCCAAATGGGTTCCAGAAGGAACAGAGATAACCTGGATAATTTGCTATGTGATCCTACTAAAAGTTTAGTTAATGGTTTGGAACCAAAAGACCACTGAGACTGGACAAGATTGTGCCTATGTGATCTCTTGTGACCCTTCTCTCCCATTGTTCTACTTGGTTCATGGAGGAACTGACCGTTCTGAAACAGATTAAGAGATCTAGGAAACAATTAAATGAATTTTGATCTGTTCTTGTACAATTGGAACCAAGGGGAATAGCACTGTTCCTTAATTGGAGGGAATTAAGTTAGGGAATTAGAGCCTTTTCATCTCCCTGGTATACATTTGTGGATTTTGTTACGATCTCTTAAAAATATTTGCTGGTACACATGTCTATGCATTCTGGATTACAAAGTCTTGGTTGTGGAATATGGTAAAATAGTGATAAAATCCTGGAAAATGTGTTTCTAGAGTAACGCCTTCGGTCCAATCTATGTATAGTATATAAAATTATATACTGCAATGTCCTACCTGTCAATGAATACTTCAGTTTCAACCATAACAATACAAGAGCACACAACAGATACAAACTCAAGGTTAACCGCACCAAACTTGATTGCAGGAAATATGACTTCAGCAACAGACTGGTCAGTGTCTGGAATACTTTACCTGACTCTGTGGTTTCTTCCCCAATCCCCAAACTCTTTTAACCGTAGACTGTCTACTATTAACCTCACCCCTTTCCTAAGAGGTCTGTATGGGGTGTGCATAAGCGTACCAACGTGCCTACCGTCCCTGTCCTATTGTTTCTTTTATTTTTCTCATATGTATCCATTTCATGTATTCATAACTATGTTTATACTTATACCTGTTATAATCACTTGACAAAATAAATAAAGAAATAATAAATTTAAAAAACTTAAAAGATTCTTTGCTAATTGACAAGGGTGATAGGAATCGTAATTCAACACCCCTCATTTCTGTATTTGATCTGGTAGAGTTTAAATCAGGGATGCCAAACTCATATTGTCACTGCAGCATCACATGACATATCACGACTCCCCGCCTCACTAAACTGGGCGTAGGCATGGCCAGCGAGTGCATGACGCATCTGGCCTGTGGGCTGCAAGCCCTGGTGTAAATAATCTGACAGTTCTTTGGTATCAAATGATATTTTTTTCTCTGAAATGTAACATGCTGCATAATTCTATATATATTTGCACCGTTCAGTAAAAATGTCATACTTCCAAGTCTTAATTCCAAAGGTTAATTTTGTTGGGGCTGGAGCCTATGCAATACCAGCTGCAGGCTACTACATTTAATTGTTTTAGTAGTTAGTAAGTATAGTAAGCAGTAGTAAGTTTAAGAAGCAATTGTTTGGAACTAAAGCCAAAGCTGTTATAGCCACCTGATCCCAGGAAAATTACTTAACAAGATGGTGCTTTGGATTTTATCACTATTTTCTGGCATGGTGCCCTTTGGCATGGTGCTTTGGAGAGAGCATTAATTTTGCTACAGAGATCATCACTACAATGATTCACTTAACAACTGTGGCAAGAAAGATTGTAAAATGGGGCAAACTCACTTAGCAAATGTCTCACCAACATACATTTTGGACTCAATGTTGGTCATAAGTCAAGGACTATCTAGATAAGTTTGTCTCTCACTTTGTTGTATGGAAATGTGGATATGTCAGGAGAAATAAAAAAAAACAACTGAATGCAACAGGAATGGGATGTGCATGATAAAACAAGAAGATATGGGGTCAAGCATGAATGGAAGAGGGCTAAACCACCAAATTCAGCAAACGATACAAAGACATGTTCAAACATCATCACATGCAGAAAATGAGTGAGTTGAATTGCAAAACAAATATACAAATGAATGGGTCAAATAAATAGAACTAAGAAAGCTATGATCAGTCACAGCAGCTTTCATAGCTTCCTCTAGGCCAACTCTTTTCATTCTCTACAGAAATGACCTCTGTGATCATATTAAGAGCAACTGCATTCTCTTCGCTGATGATGTAAAGCTATTCAACACCACAACAATACTGCTACCCTTCAAAAAGACCTCGACTATGTATCAGATTGGTCAAACAAATGGCAACTTCAAATCACAACAAATAAATGCTCTGTCTTAAGGTCCTGTCACATTGGCCGACGGATGCAAAAAGTATGTAAAAAGGAAACAGCGGACGAGAAAATGTTCCATCCATTGTTATCCGCTCTCAAAAGTGCCCCAAATTTGCAATAAACACCATCAGACAACAACGGAAAGGAACGGACAGGGAGAGACGTAGCCAGGATGTAAAGCGGATGCTCCACAGAAGCCTAGCGGATGGAACGGATGGCACATCCGCAGAGGCTTCCGGGGGAGCACAGTGAAGCAGACGCGCAGCGGAAAGAGCGGACTGCATCATGGACACCTAGGAGATTAGCCTAGCAGATGCAAAGCATCACTGCGCATGCGGAAGGATGCATTGCGCAGTCCCGTGGACATAAAAGGATGCAGCTCGCAAGCAGGTAAATTCAGGAGAGAACGCTGCTGCAGACACATCTCCAGCCAATAACCATGGGGAAGAAGAGGAAGCCTGTGCCTACTCCTGCCAGCCCTGGCAAAAAGGACAGGCCACCATTACAGGGCTTGACTCTGCTTCTCGTGCGGGCGCTTCTGCTGCTGGGCTGACTCTGCTGGTGCTTGGTTCTTGCGCTTCTGCTGTGCTAAGCTGCCTGGTCTGCTGGTCTGCTGTGCTCTGCTGGTCTTGCTGTCTGGGCTGTCTGCTGCTTGCTTACTCTGCTGGGCCTGGTGCTGGGTTCCGTTGCTGGGTTGCTGCTGCTGGCTCCTGGTGCTGCTGGTGCTGTGGTGTGCTGTTGTTGTGTTGCTCTGGCTGCTCGTGGTGGGGTGTGACCAGCCTCTAGAACCTCAAAGCCTTCTGATGAGGGCCAGAAGGCCCTGCTAGAGGGAGGAAGAGGCAATCGTGCGATAGGAGAGGAGACAGTATTCCATCGAAGGAACATGAGGATGAGGTGCTCGAATGGCTGAGGAGAACGAGTACCTCTGGCGGAAGGGACACAGGCTCTATCAAGTACCAAGCAGAAGCAGGCGGCTTGGAGAGAGAAGGCGGAGAGCCTGGGCTACTTCAGAGGTCCTCCTTGGGTGGTGGAAGCATGCACACCTGGTGGGGAAGCCTGCACCTCAAAAGTCTGCCCAGGCCGCGGTCAAGCCCACCAACCAGGAGACTACGTGATGGCCAAGTGCAGCTTCTTGGAGGGTGAGATCCGCCACCGAAGAGAGAGCCTGTCAACCTCTCTCTCAGGCAGCCCGCAGAAGCCAGTCCTCTTCTGGCCAAAGTCAGCTCCTGTGTCCAGGCAGGTATCTGTGGAGCGCCATGACGGAGACCCCCCGACAGCTGCACTCCCCTGGGAGCACGTGGAGGACCCCTGACGCAGTGGGAGCAAGGAGACCCATGACACCAGAGACCAACCCACCCCACCCCCAGCTCTACCTCCACAGAAAGCAAGAAGAGAGAGCAGACTGGAGGGCAGAGCACACACCGTCCTGCTGGAGATCAGGGACACCATCAAAAGCAGCGTAGATCTCCTCTCTCAGCTGGTAACTCCGACATACCTACCTCTAACAGAAAGCCCTTCCTCACCTACGTCAACCGAACCCTCATGGACATGTCCAATCCCAGTACCAGGTGATCAAGGAGAGGATCACAGGTCTTCTACACAACCTCCAGGCCAGCTGAACCTGCTCCGACCCAGTCCAGGTCTGCTCCTCCACCCCAGGTCCCTCCACCACAGCCCTTCCAAGGCTTTCCACAGGCCTCACCTACCAAGGCTACGGCTACCAGCAGTTCCAGCGCAGCACAGGCAGCCCTTCCTGTCGGCACAAGTTCATCGTACGCACGATGCACCACGACCACAGATGCCACCGATGCCACAAGATGCCACCCATGCCACAGATGCCACCCACGCTCACCTCGTCAGCTGCAGACCAGACAGCCCCACTACTACACTCCTCCTTCCACCCACACCAAGCCCGGCCTCAGAACATCTGTCGTCGGTCTTGGGACTGAAACCCATGTCCTGGAAGGGGGCTCTCAACATCACAGAACTGAGCCAGCTCTACTGAGAGCTTCCTCCACACACCATCCCTGTTGTCCTCTCGGGGCAGGCACCAATGGCCCTCGACCGCACTAGCAGTCAGACACCTCCACAGCAGAACCCAAGCACCTGGACCCTTCACCCCTGAGACTATGGGCATTGCCTCAGAGTGACTGAGAGAGAGTGCCAGCGACTGGGTTGCTTTAAAGATAAAGTTGACTTTATCTTTGCTTGGACACTTTACTTGGTCATTTTGCTTTTACAGTTTGTTATTAATAAAGTTTATCTTTGCTCTACACACTTGGTTCAGTTCTTTAGAAAATAAAGTCTTGGTGGAATTTTAAAAATGGTTTAAGCCTTTGCAGGCTTGTGGATGGGTAAGGACGCAGTGGGATGGGCAGGGATACCTGTGGATGGGTAATAGCTGTGGGATGGGTAAGGATAGCAGTGGGGATGGGCAGGGATACCTGTGGATGGGTAATAGCTGTGGGATGGTTAGGATAGCAGTGGGATAGATAAACCTCCAGTGCAAGTATAGTGGGACTGTATGGTCCACCCTCCCAGGTGCCACACCTATGGCCCTTTATTATCAATTACGATTTTAATCATTGATCCACACATTTCAAATAAACACAACTCTTTATTAAATGCCCTGTCCATTGTAGGCCACTCAACATACATGGCACAATCTCATCAGTGTGATGAGACGGGGTCAAGGAAGTATCCATTAAGCATCTACCATCCTGTCTTGCCACTCCACGCTGCTCCAGCTGGGGAGTTGCACCAGTGTTTCAGGAGGTTGCACTGCTTCTTCCTTCATGTGAGCTCTGTTGGGATTTGCACATCCACAGTGTCTATCAGGTTTCGCCCTTGCCTCCATTCACACAGGTTCCATGTCCCCATTGCCTTGTTGGTGGTCCACAAACCTGTTCTGCAAGACTGGGTAGCGAGTGCGCATGAGATTGGTGCAGGATGCAGCAAGCTTCCACAATGTACTCACGGTCTCTGGGCGATGCTGCATAGTGGTGGAAGTACCTGGAACCTGTTGGCCAGGGTGCCAAAGGCGTTCTCCACCACCTGTCTTGCCCTGGACAGCCTGTATTTGAAGATCCTCTCTTCACGGGTGAGGCATCTGGAAGTGTAGGACTTCATGAGGTAGGTCCTGAGGGGAAGGCATCATCCCCCACAATGAATATAGGCACATCTTGTGTTGTGGCGAGGGGGGTCTGGATCTGGGAAGCCCATGATGAGGTTCATTCCAGCCCATCTCTGAGGTCACGGCGTTGTGATCCTGGGCATCATGAAGATGCGTTGCCTGAAGCATCGATGTACATGAACTTGTAGTCAGCATGACCATGGCGAAGTGGATGATGCTGAAGAACTCTTGTAGTCTGTTGACAAGTGGACCCTGATTGGCTGGAGTGCAGGCCACGTGCTTCCCATCTATGGCTCCAATGGTGTGGGGGAAGTTCTACTTCTGATACCACTGCTCTGCAACTTTCTTCCACCTTCTTCAGTGGAGGGGCACTGGAGGAGCTCCTCCAGGTATTCTTCGATGATGGCCTGCACCACTTCTCTGACCACAATGCTGATGGAGTTGTGTGGCAACCTCCACAGCCGAATTACTGATGCTTCCTGTAGGTGGGTCCGGAGGGTGGAGGCACAGTTGGCACAGCAGAGTCAGTGCTTCATAACGCTTCCAGGTTGTTCCACTTAGGGGGTCCCAATGGCTGGGCTGGAAGTTGGTTGGTCTTGCCCTTGGTCAACCTGGGAGTCTACAGCCAGCTGACTCCACAACACTTGCGAGAGGGTCAAACCATGCTGGCGTGGCAACCTCACATTAATTGAAGTTCTGGAGATGCACGAGGTGTGGTCTTCGTTTCCTTTTACGGAGGGCTTAGTGTCCGCACCAGTCAGCTTGTCATATACAGTCCGTATGACTCGGCTACTTCCTTCGGAGTGAGTACTATCTTCGGCCACCCAGAACTGTCTTGGAGACGGCCTCCTTCCCCGTAGAACAGGTAAAAGAGCCATGTAGAGGGGCTTTGCCACTGGTTTGTAGAATAACGATGGCAGCTACCCCAAAAGGAGTGTGTTAGAATCGATCAACTGGATGGGAAGATCAGAGTGGACTGATGTGGAAGAGCAAGAGCAAGATGAACTGCTGAGAGAGGAGAGGTCTGCAAAGCAGAGGGCTGCCTGAAGACTGAAAGTGAGATTCCAGGTGAGTTTCTTCCCCCTTTTATTAGGAACATATAACGGTTTTCCGCTCTGGTGTCCTTTCTGCATCCCTCTAGAGCAGCACCTGCCATGGACAATCCTAAATCTATCACTGAGTATACATCCCCTATAAAGGGCAAAGCGAAATGTCTTTTTCCGTTTTAATGTTTCTATATCTGGAGCTGACAAGTCCACTTTCATCCTTGTCCTACGTGCCCTGCTGACTGGAACGCTCGCTTGCGCACGTACCGTCCGCTCTGTTTCCGCTTCCTCCCTAGATGTCCGTTTTCCGCTGGAGCGGATAGTGAAAGTTGCGCGATGCCAGTCCGGCGAGGGGGGGGATGCCTAGCGATATAGCGGACGCCGAGTAACGGATTGACGACGGACGTTCCATACTGCGCTCTTGCGCTCATCGCGCTAGCAAGTGTATAAACGGATGCATTGGGATCCTGTTTCCACTCGAAAGTTTTAGTGCCACGTTACAACCTTTATGAAGCGGATGAAATCTGCAGTAGACGGATCTGGACGTATAGAGTAGGAGTGAAAAAACGGATGCAGTGAGAGTACAACGAACGGATTGCATCCGCGTTACCAACGGATTGCAAGTGTTTTTCCCGTTTTAGCATCCTTTTCCGATCCTTTTGGGTGCTCGTGTGCGACTTATTTGGGCTTCTTATTCATATTTGTTGCAAAAATATAAAATCATTAAAGATACTACAGGCTGAACAGTCAAGAACTTTGTTGATGATCCTCAAACTGTGTCAAGGATCTTGGGCAGGAACTCATCTCATAATGACTACAGGTGCTAGAGTTCCAACACAGTAACTGATATACCGCAAAAGAGAGAGTTAGAGTGTTAACTGCATCTTACGTAAAGCATTTTTTTTATGGTCGAGTTATTACACTATTGACTCACAAACATACAAAAACATTTGCGAGAATGAGGCAGGTCTGGACATCCGTCTGGAACGCCATCATTATATCTGATTAACACAGTTTGGCCAAGTCAGAAATATTTCTACAAGAGAGGTGCATCGCCACTACCGGCTACTTGTTGCACGAAACCTATGTATGACCCCCCAGACTTGAAATTCATAGCCACCAGTTAAAAAACTAGACTACAGAGCTAGGCCTGACTAGTCTGATGCTAGAAGATTATCACCGCAGCGTATATAAAATCATCAGCATTGCGAATGGTCCTAAGGCCAGCCCTGTCATATGAATACTTCAGCTTCAACCTATAAACAACTCTAAGAGCAAACAACAGATAAGAACTCAGGTGTAACTGTAACCACGTCCTCGATATGCAAGAATACGCACTACTCAGCAACAAAATCGGTCCTCCCTATCATTAGTTATCTTTTATTTTTCTTATATGGTAATCCATGTATTCATAACTATGTTTTTACTTATACTTATTATCTTGTAAGCAATTGACAAACCAAATAAAAAATAAAAATAAGTCACAACTACATCAAAATGATGTTGCATACATCATGACACCATTGTATAACATGTGTGATTATGTCTTTATTTCATGAAATTTAAACTTAAGTCACTGTGTTAGGTATTGCCTCTCGGAGTACTCAGAGAATCCCCCTTGGCCTATTGGAATCTCGGGTACAGAAGGGTAAACTTTTAATTCCTCAACTTCCCTCTCTTTATCTATCTCCATTATTCTATTGAGAAAGTGCCACCTGCTACTGTGCATGCGCATGCGTCTGGACCACTTAGTAATATCCGTGCGTCTTCCCGCTCTTGCTATCCCCGCCCAATTACGAATCACGAGCGATTACGAATCACCATCTGACATTACATCGTCTTTGCTGTTCTAAATATGGAGGTCGCAGCTCGCCGTATAAGAGGGCAAAGCGCATGCGCAATGACTCACGGAAGCCAAAGCGTCGCTCGGTGCAGGCGAAAGCAAATAGGGCAAGGATTGGCATGGTAACAAGGGAGTGGAATGCCAGGCTCCTCCCCACAACTTGTTGGCGGGAGAATGGCTGAGCGATGAGGTGACGTGAGGGATCCAAGAACGAGAGAATACACGGAGAATTGGTATTTCTGCATCCAGGGTGGCCGCTTAGAAAGTGGCCTGCCGTTGTGGGGAAAGAGCCGACCTCTTTTTGGGGTTCCGGGGAACAGGAGGTTGAGGGTTGATAGCAATTCTGAACTATAACATCCATCGTCCCCAACCATCATGGTCAGCATATACGGATGCACGGGCTGTTTTAGGGATCTGAAGCAGTGATTTAATGGAGTGGATAAAACTAAATGCAGAGGGAAAGTGTATAGAATCAAACTTCCTAGCAGCATTTGTTATTCTTAGGTTGCCTTCCCCACCTGGTGTTTTCCAGATGTGTTGGTTTATAACTTCTTTAACTTTGGTGGTTGAAGCAGCTGGAAGTAGTATTCCAAGATATACCTGAAAGATATCAACTTGAGAACATTCAACTTCTCAAAAGTGTGGTTCCTGTAGCGCCAATTAAATGACTTTTAAAAAGGGAAAAACTCATGCAGCATAGAACCCACAGGACAAGAATCTATGGCCCATAATGCTGCTTCAGTTTTGCTTTTTTGAAAACCACTGATTTTAATAGGTCATTGATCTGATTCAGTAAGGTTGTATTTGTAAGGAACATTAGTTCATATGTATGGGTAGGTTGATGGGTGTACATATATGCACACAGACACTCCAATGGCCTTCAAACAACTGTTTATTTTGAAAGAAAAATTGAAAATATGGTTCTTTTGTATTTTGGTGTTCAAAATTCTTCATTCTCTTGTTTTCTTCATCACAGGCAAAAATTGAAAGGACATAGTAACTATTCTCAGGTAAATGGGACTTGATTTTAAGTGAATAAATTCTAAGCAAATGAAAGAGTTAAGCATCCCTTAATTTGGTAAGGGAAGGGAATAATTTTGTAGCTGTTGATTCTGGATGTCTGAGACATAAGATTCTATAGAAAAAGAAATTTGAAACCCTGTTAGTTATGGGATTCTTGAAATATCACAATTTTTAGTTGAAATTGTTGATTCTTCTTTTGGGAAACAACATATTTTTGATGAATCTTAAATTTTTAGGAAAGCCAAGATGGAAAACAAGAGAAAGGTTTCTGTAGAAAGCATTAGTATTGCGGACTTTACCCCATCACAACAGAAAAGGGCACGAGGAGATTGGGATGAAGATGCTCCTTCACAATTTGAGGAAGAACTGGCTTTTCTGGATGAGATGGAGGCTGAGGTGGCTCAAGAAATGAAAGAAGCACAGTTGTCCTCTGATGCCATTCCCTTTGGTGAGTTACAGAGTTGGAAATTGGAAGATTTTCTAAGGCAGAACAAATGCCAGAGCAATGAGGGTAGCTGCAGAAGGATGATATGAGGATAATAGTGGTTCTAGTGATTATAATCCATGTTAAAATTAAGCTTTTCATTTCCATTAAGCTCTGTTACACAATTCAAATGTATTTTAATATACTGTTTCAATCTCTTAAATATTATTACAAGTAGTCCTTCATCTACAACCACAACTGAACCCCAATTTTCCATTGTTAAACAAGGTAGTTGTTAAATGAGTTATGTCCCATTTTACAATTTTTTTACCATGTTAAGTGATTCACTATAGCTGTTAAGCGAATAATACGGTTTGTTGTTGGGAACGTGGTGGCTCAATGGCTAAGACACTGAGCTTGTTGATCAGAAAGTTTGGCAGTTCAAATCCCCAGCATTGTGTAATGGAGTGAACTGCCACTACTTGTTCCAGATTCTGCCAACCTAGCAATTTGAAAGCATGTAAAAATGCAAATAGAAAAAATAGGGACCATTTTGATGGGAAGGTAACAGTGTTCCGTGCATCTTTGTTGTTTAATCCTTCTGGCCACATGACTACAGAGATGTCTTCAGACAACGCTGGTTCTTTGGCTTTGTAACAGAAATGAGAACTGCCCCTTAGAGCTGGAAACGACTAGCACGTATCTGCGAGGGGAACCTTTATGGTTGTTAAGCAAATCTGGCTTCCCTCATTGAGTTATCAGAAATTACCTAAAAAGGTTACAAATGACAACTCCAGGCTCCCAACCTGCTACAACCATCATAAATACATACTGGTTGCCAAGCACCTGAAATTTGATCACTTAACTGTGAGAATAAGTGCAAGAACTTGCCATAAATCACTTTTTTCAATGCCATTATAACTTGAAACAGTCACTAAACCTATAATTGTAAGTCAAATACCACCAGTATAACACTGTCATTTCTATCTCCCAATATTAAAGAAAGATATTATATGTATCATGTATCATACACTTATTAAACAATCATTTAGGCTCTATGTCTCATATCCAATGCTACCTTTCCTTCCTCTTCATTCTTGATCTTTAAAGTGCAATATCTTTAATTGTTCAAAATAAGGATTTGATTAAAACAGGATTGGTGGATAGCCAAATTGTGAGCTTTTCCTTCTTTCAGGTAACCTCTTCTCATCAGTACACAATCCCAAATGGCAGAGGCCTCTGCCTCCCAAAATAAATCCCAAAGAGGAAGCCCTGTGTTTCCAGCAAGTTGAACTAGACTATTATGTGGGTAAGTGTGTAAACAGGTTTGAGTTGCTGATAAAGACATTTTTAAGGGGTTGAATGACAGATGGATTGGTTTTATTCTTTTTCCTGGTTTGCAGAACTAGATATTCTTATTTCTTGACTAAACAATAACTCTCTGGTCCTGAGGGGAAGTCTAAAACTGTAATTGTTTCTGGGGGTTTTGACAGCTGGAACAGATCTACAAAGTTACTAACTCTTCTCGTCAGAAAAAATGGGCAGGGAATGGAATTCCCCGTAGAGGTTTTAATCCCACTTTTGTATTCTTGATGTAAGAAGGTACCATAGCAAAATGTCCAGGATATGAAGGAATGTCTCATTGTTCTCAATGTGTCTATGAAAAATGAATGAATTTAGGAAAATTTTCTCCAAGAAAGATGAGTTAAATTTTAAAACTCATCCATTCCTTTATATCTTCAACAAACATAATATATTTACCCTTGAAAATGAATCTTGTATGGGACAAAAATCCTACTTTTCAGAGACATATACTATATTTACCAATTTTTTTAAATGTTTTTTATATTTTTTTAAAAAAGGAAGAGAATGATTGCTAAATTTATTGATTTATTTATTTAATTAGTACTGCCACCTATTTGCCCATGATGACTTGAGTTGGCTTACACAATGTAAAACCATATTTAAAACAAAAAATAACAATAAAAAACAAAAATTAACAAAAAATCAAATTAATAAAGTACAATACAACAAAAACCTGGAAAATAATAATAAATAAATAAACAATCACCCCCCAACTCCCACCCACCCACCCCGATGACAGAAAATCACACTCGCCACTTGATGGCTCCATCCCACTTTAGGTTCCCTAGGCCTGCTGGCAAAATCAGGTCTTCTGTGCCTTCCGAAAGAGTGCTAGACTGGAGGCCATTCTAACCTCTGGAGGAATGATATTCCAGAGAGAGGGAACCATCACGGAGAAGGCCCTTCTTGTGGATCCCACCAGGTGTATCTCCCTCAGGGATGGGACCCACAACATTCCCTGCTTCCCCGCCCTAATGGGTCAGGTAGATGTGACAGGCAAGAGACGTTCATGTGTATGGTATAAATAAGTTTAAATAGTAGCCTCTGAACTTAAATATGAAATGTAGTTGATGAAAATCAGAAACTTACCTTGAACTCCTGTTTGCATGTTTATTTTATCTAGATGCTAAGTAATGAGAAGATACTCTGGAATTTTTTTATTGGAGAATCATACAATACTGCTTTTTCACTAATTAATATATTCTCATTCTGTTCCTGAATCAGGCTCTCACATTCCTGGATTCCCTGGTTGTACCCAAGGTTCTGTACCTGTCCTGCGAATGTTTGGTGTTACTGCAGCTGGCAATAGTGTCTGCTGTCATATCCATGGTTTTGCCCCTTATTTTTATGTGCCTGCCCCACCTGGTGAGTAAAAATTTATAGTTGATAGAAGGTCTGTCTTGAACTTGATTTTCACAACAAAATTTATTTCCCTGTTTTTCTTTAGGATTCCAAGCAGAGAATCTTGCTGAATTTCAACGGGAACTGAATACAGCTGTGATCCGGGACATGCGGTCCAACAAGGATGGTTTGAACCAAGTTGTTCTGGCAGTGGAGATCTGCAAAAAGCAGAGTGAGCATTTGTGAGGAGTGGGTGTATAGCTGGTTTAGATGGCAAGGAGTTGGATTAGATCTAGATATGGGGTACTTGGGTCTAAAAATAACAACTTGATTATAGCAACACAATATTGTGCTTCAACACTGAATCCCCATGATGTTGCTTTCACTGCTACTCCCCAAAACTACTGTAACAGCTGTACATTATAGATTAGAATCAATGTGCTTCAATAATAGCAATAGCATTTAGATTTATATACTGCTTCACGGTGCTTTACAGCCCTCTCTAACTGGTTTATTGAGTCAGCTTATTGCCCCCCACAATCTGGGTCCTCATTTTACTTATCTTAAAAGGATGGAACGCTGAGTCAACCTTGAGCTGATGACACTCAAACTGCCAAACTGCAGGCAGTCAGCAATCAGCAGAAATAGCCTACAGTACTGCATTCTAATCACTGAGTCACCATGGCTCTAATCGCAATAGCAATTACACTTAGACTTATATGCCGCTTTATGGTGCTTTACAACCCTCTCTAAGTCATTTACAGATTCAGAATATTGCCCCAACAATCTGGGTCCTCATTTTACCCACCTTGGAAGGCTAAGTTAACCTTGAGCCTGGTAAGATTCGATCTGCCAAATTGCAGTCAGCAGAAGTAACCTACAATACTGCATTCTAATCACTACGCCACTATGGCTCTAATATATCATAAATGCCATGGACAATTCCAAATTAGCAAATCAATTCATTCTAATCTTTCTTTTATGGTTAGGATTGCCTCCAAGCATTAAATATGGAAATTTTACAAAGATGGTTTTCCTGTAACTTTTTTGAACGCATTACTTGGACAGCTTACCCATTTTTAAGGCATGCAAATTTTCAGGAGGCAAAAAGAAGGAACAATAAGTAAATATGAAAGACATTGATTGAAAATCCTTTATGTAATTTGATTGGATGAGAGACAGGGATTTGAAGTGTGAAGGATTTGAAGGAGTGAAAATCTATTTTTAAAAGACTTCTCCTCACTTTAGACATGTATGGTTTCCATGGACCACATCTCTTGTCCTTCCTGAAAATTACAATGGCACTTCCCCGGCTAATAGCTCCTGCCAAGAGATTGCTGGAACAAGGGTTGCGGTGTGGAACACTGGGAACACACAATTTTCAAGCCTTTGAAGCCAATATTGATTTTGAAATCAGGTGAGACTCAACTATTGATGCAGTTGACTTCCTTTACCAGGCATTGTTTTTAATCTCAAGAAATCCTTCAGAACCATAGGCATCATGTACTTTGCTTGGTGAAAAAAATGGGAGAACTTTGCTAAGACTCTCAGTCTATTTTATTAGAATATAATACTTAAATAGGATAGAGTATTCAAAATTGCCCTCAAAATTGCTTGGAGTTACAGTGTATGGTTTTTACAGGAGACTTAACATAAAAATGAGACTTCAGTGCTCACATTATTTTATCTTTTTATGAATGAACTTTTGTTTACCAGAAATTACTAGTCAAGATTCTGCAATGCAATAACTGGAAGTGGGCAATAGGTACAATTAAATGTATTTTGAAATATCTCTATTCTTAATTTCTCCTGGTGACTTTCAAATGAGTTGACCTTAATTCCCATAATTCTTAGCCATTGCATTTGAAAGCCACCAGGTTGTGGAAGGCCATCTTAGACTGTTTTGTAATATATTTAGACATTATAAAAAACAAAAAAAGTGAATAAAATACAGACACTGGAGCATACTCCCGTAATTTAGTAGGACATCTTATAGTGAGGGAATCACTGGTAATCTTTTTGAATTACATTGAGAGTTATTCTTTTTATCGCAAAATAGAGGGTAGAAGCCACAATGCTTGGTGGAGGTGAGGAGCAAATATCTCCCCTCATCTCTCATTTTTGTTTCTAAACTTAGGTTCATGGTAGACCGTGATATTGTTGGCTGTAACTGGATTGAATTGATTGCTGGAAAGTATCACCTGCGACAAGAAGAGTCTGCTGGAGAATCTGATAAGGAGAATCCACGCAAGGTGGGGAGAGTTAGAAAAGCTAGAATGTGCTCAGAAAGGAGTGACAAAGAAAATAAAGGACTAGAAATATAGCTATGTAAAGAGAGTGAAGGAATCTAAAAATGACCCCTTTCCAACTCTATGATTTCTTCTCACCCTCATTCCCATTGTGTCCTAACAATACTATCCAAAATAGTTCCTGGTGAAAAATAAATTACTAGTCCAGAATTATCCAAAGCTTCATTACATGGTATGCATTTGAATATAGATCTTCTCATTACATTCTAAAGGTGACTATATTGTATAATCTATATATATAAGCTGTATCTCTTTTGTAAGAAGAGTGTTTTTGAGTGCGTTGGATGAACTCACCAAAGTGTGGGCCATAGGCTCATAGTTGTGATGTTTGAGCAGAATAAATATTTTCTGGAATACATTGATTCTGTATCAATCTTAGGTTGGGAACATATAATGGCTGAAGACCTTTTATTGGAACATCTGTATTACTGGCTTTGCTTTTTCTCCTATTTTAGGTGTCACTCTGTCAACTGGAAGCTGATGTGGGTTGGATGGATTTTATTAGCCATCCACCTGAGGGAGAATGGCAATGTATAGCTCCCCTGCGTGTCCTCAGTTTTGATATTGAATGTGCTGGACGTAAAGGTATTGAGGGCAAATTTGAAGAGGGCAGAATTTTACATAGTAGAAGTGGGGAGACTAATCATTTAGAGCAGGGGTCGCCAACCTTTTGGATCTCAGGGACCACCAAACTAATTCTTTTAAATCCCGCAGACCACTAATGTGAATTTTGACTGACATGGCTTGCTGACATTGTGGGAGAGAGAGAGAGCTGAACTCACCTTGGAGGGTTGGTGATTCTGTCTGTCTGTCCTCTTTCTGTCTGTCTGTCTGCCCCTCTCTCTCTCTCTCTCTCTCTCTCTCTCTCTCTCTCTCTCTCTCTCTCTCTCTCTTCTCTCTCTCTCTCTCTCACTCTCTCTCTCACTCTCTCTCTTCCTCTCTCTCTCTCACTCTCTCTCTCACTCTCTCTCTCCACCACACACACACACACACAGATCCCTCACTCCCTACCCCCTCCAAACAGCCCAATTCCTTTGAGCTCCCTCAGAGGATGAGGGAGAGATCCAAGGAGGACTGGTGATTTTCTTTTCTCTTTTCTCTCCTTCACACACACTCCCACCCCCTCCAAGCAGCCCCATTCCCATCCTGCTTTGAGCTCCGTTCTCAGAGGGGGGGGGAAGAGATCCAAGGAGGACTGGTGATTCTCTTTCTCTCTCTCCTTCACACACCCCCATCCCCTCCAAGGCAGCCCCATTCCTAGCCTGCTTTGAGCTCCAATCTCAAGCTGCAGAAGAAGCCTTTCTTTTCTCCCCCCCCCCCCCCCAATTATGCCAGAAATGAATCTTTGCTGGCGCAGCCACTTGGAGCAGGATGCCTTGCAGGGTCCAAAAGACTCATTTCTGATGGAATTTGGGGAAGAGAAAAAAAGACTTTTGCTTCTTTCCTTGTGTGCAGCCAAAAACAGAAGACGAAAGAAACAGAAGAAGCAACAACCCGGTGGCCATTCCCGGGCCATGTGGGCAGTGCAGCCTTGTGTTCCCCTGCAGCCTGGATTAATTGCTTTGGGAGGGTGCTTTGGGATGGCATTTCTCTGCGGACCACAAAAATTTTCTCAGCCCAACAGTGGGCCATGGCCCAACAGTGGGCCACGGCCCACTGGTTGCCGACTGCTGAAATAGAGTCCCATTAGGTAATTCTACATGTAAGTTATATAAGAATTGCTATCATGTTTAAGACCCTGATAAGGAGATAAATATTGGGTGAAACATTCAGTTGGTAATAAAATATATCAGGTAAAGCTTAGAAGCAGGAATAATTGCCAACTTACACAATAGAAGCTCATATAGCACACATACAAGATTGTATTAGCTATATGAGCCAAACAAGTCCTTTGGCTAAATAAAGTGGTGTCTGGTTTAATTATGCAATGCTTTATTGATTACAAATTAGAATGATCATTTACTCATATTGTTAGATGCAAGCTCTGCTTTGCAAATTAAAAGAATGGTTTAGAAACAGATCTACAGTTCTAAAAGCTTTGAATATGGACTCTGAGGCTCTCCATTTTAAGGCCATGTCACACTGCCTAACGGATGCAAAAAGGACACAACGGACGAGCAAAATGTTCCATCCAGCTTGTTAAAATCCTCTCTCAAAGGGGGCAAAAATTTGCATAAGCAGAGTGGATAACACGGAAAGGAACGGACGTGGGGAGGACGCAGAGAGGATGTATAGAGGATGCAGAGCAGATGCGTAGAGGATGCGTTAGAGGATGCGTAGAGGATGCAGAGCGGATGCGTAGAGGATGCATTAGAGGATGGATAGAGCGGATGCAGAGTGGATGAACTGCATCCGCTTTCATCCTTTCTCCATCCGTGCTACTAACCGCTGCCGCGTCCGTTTCTGCTTCCTCCCTGCGTCCGTTACTGCTGGAACGGATTTGAGTTGTGCGGATGCAACAGTGGATGCCTAGAGGATATAGCAGATTGCGTAATGGATGCAGAACGGATGTCCCCGTATGCCTAGAGGATGCAGAACGGACGAATTGGATACCATTTCCGTGCAAAAGTTTTGAGCAGCTCAAAACTTTCTGAGCGGATGAAATGTCAATAGACGGATGCTGGACTATAGAGAGGAAGCAAAACGGAGGCCAGTGAGTACATCGCGTTAACCAAACGGTCAAGCTTTTTTGTCCGTTTTACATCCTCTTTGCATCCGTTGGTGCAGTGTGACATGGGCTTAAGTTAAGTTAGAACAATAAATTGTTCATAATTCAGATTCAGTACTAGATGCTCTTGAGAATAAAAGGTTGAGACAGTTCTTATGTTAATGGTCTCTTCTATACCTCATCCCTTTTCTGTGTTTTGGCTCAGGCATTTTTCCTGAACCTGAGAAGGACCCAGTAATCCAAATTGCCAATATGGTTCTACGCCAGGGTGAGAAGGATCCATTTGTGCGTAATGTCTTCACACTACAAAACTGTGCCCCTATTGTTGGCTCTCAAGTGCTTTGCTTTTCAAAGGAGGATGAACTTCTCAAGGTAATGCTTATATTATCTTAGATCTGTGGACTTGCTTAGAGCAATATTTTTCAAACTCAACAACTTCAAGATGTATGGGCTCCTGTTCCTAGAATCCCCTAGCCAGCATATTTAATATTGAATATATAAGTTTAGGATTTGTGTGTTGGTAATATATCTCATTCTAGATCATATTTATGTAGAAATACTGAAACTTCAAAAGATCACACAAACCTTAGGCACCTTTGTAGATAATATGGAATGCTGTGCGAAGTTCCAATGTGAACTGTGAAAGTGATGATAAGGGATGCATATGTGTAATCTAATGGGTAAGACAAGACAGTTCTTAAATGCCAGACTGAAAGAAGAAAGATTAGTTATTCCAGATATGAAAAATATGGAATGCATTAAAACTGACATGAAAAGTAGGGAAAATAATACCTGAGACATGTGGAGGAAAAACATCTGAATAGATTGTGTAATTTCTCCTTATTCTACTCAGTCCTCCCTCTCTTAATTTAGCCTGGGGTTGATATTACATGAAACTTTGATTTACTATACCTTGGAGCAGTGGCTTTTGTATGTAATGGACATAAATAAGTCTCTACAGTGAATCCTCTCCAACTGAATGGGCATTATAAGATTGTAATTTCTGAATAACATAGTTTCTCGTAGTTACTCGTAGTTACTGAATAACATAGTTACCTGTACTCGTAGTACAGGGTCTTTCCATTCTGATCGAAGCACTTATGTACTTGGGAGGGGATGATGGAATAGTTGTATTTCTCCTGAATTTACATAGTAGGACCGTGCAAGATTTCTGCCTTACGTTCATGCAGAACTGAGAATTAAACTAAACAATAAATTCTTCTGATGAATCTGAAGCTGATATGCTTCAAATCAGCTTCTAGTTTCATCTTTATGTGCATGCACAAGAGGTCCACATAGGCTCATTAAGCATTCTAAAAAATTAAAATTGGGATTGGCTGCAGTTCAGTGTTTCGTTTGGAAGCATTTGATTTGCTTTGAAGAAAAGATAAAGGTAAGCTGAGATGATAGAGAGCACTCCTTGGAATCAGTGCTGCAAGAGAAGTAGATTGCAGGTTTACCCAGTTGACTTTTGATACATGGATGTTTTGTGGCTGGTCATGCTCATTTTGAATAAGTAGTCAACCTATAGCAACTGTTTTGTAATAGCATCTCCCATGCTTCATGATCCAAATATGTTCTTAGGTCTAAAAGGCCTAAAAATTAATACATGTTTTTTTCAGACTTGGGCAGAATTTATACGAACTGTAGATCCTGACATCATCACTGGCTATAACATCCAGAACTTTGACCTTCCTTATCTCCTCACCAGAGCCCAAACTCTCAAGGTAATCTGTATGTTTCCTTCTATAGTACTTTTTGTTTTCATCAAATGATTTGTATTAAAAATATTTCACCAATCTATAGAAAGGATTACTAATTGAACCAGAATCCTTTTTTTATATTAATATTTTAATGCTCAACAAATTAATCAATTAACAACATACTGTAATTTTAACTATAAATTCACTTTCCCTGTCCACACTCTTCATTTATGCTTCACAGTTTTTCCTTCATTCCTAGGTCATCCCATTTCCTTTCCTGGGCCGTATTCTTTCTCGCAAGTCTGTCATCCGTGACTCTTCCTTCCAGTCTAAGCAGATGGGGCGGAGGGAGAATAAAGTCATTAACATGGAAGGCAGAGCCCAAATCGATCTACTTCAGGTAAAAGAAAAAAAGCCCCCACCCCCATAGTTCCATTTTACTGATGGGAAATTAAAGCTGAGGCTGTGACAGCTGGAGGCTCTCAGATAAAAGGCACAGTATTTTGCCTATGGAAACATGCAGTCTTATAACTTACTAGCTTTTCCTCTTCCTGTAGGTTCTATTGAGGGATTACAAATTACGGTCCTACACCTTGAATGCTGTCAGCTATCACTTCCTGCAGGAGCAGAAGGAAGATGTCCAGCATTCCATTATTACAGACCTGCAGGTAACATTTGACAGTCACGTTTTGCAAGTAGTGATTTCCCCTGGTATGAACGCTCTTTTGTAGTTGTTACTGATTTTGTTATCCCATTGCCTTTATCTGTCACAGGATTGATTTGGGTGACTATCATGTGGTCTGATACATTGTATGGTAGAAATGAGAAATCCAATCCATCTGTCAGGTCTCTCTGTCAAATTTGCTATGTCTCTAGTGAATCTCCTCTCCATCCTTAAAGCCTATACCCCTTAGGGAATAACTGCTTAAAGATATTCCTCTTGAAGTATTGGTATGTTCCCCTATCATTTTTTTCTCAGCCTGATTTAAAGTAGTGTACATTTTGAAGTCATAAATAGCATCCCTTTTTAGCAGTTTATGTTCCTTCCTGTAAGCACTAGGGAACAAAATGTTGGTTTTTGCAGGGCTCACTTAAAACTATGGAGGCAGAACGATCCTTTGCTTGCATCTGCACTTCTCTTTCCCTTTTTGTTTGTGTGCCCATATTTTTTTCTCTTCTTAGATCTTCCCTGACTCCTTGACTTCCTTACATTTGGGGAAAAACATTAAAATTGCTGTCTTACATGGCCAATAGAGTGTGTGCTCTTTCTAGTATTTAAAAAGGACTAAACATTACATAGAATGTGATCTTAATTTTGTCATTTTTCCCTTGATTTTTGGCATGGCATTAATTTTATGCTGCAGCCAAGGAGTTAAATCATAATACTGCAGGTAGGATGCAGCAGAGTTAGATAGGAAGATAGAGAATTCCCCTGGACTGGAGGTTTCTTAAGCCTGACATGTGTGCGTTATGACAATAGAAAACCCTTCTTCTTTTTGACACAGTTAATTCTTTTGTATTTGCTTCCTCACTCCTTTATGAAAGGGTTTTTTTCCTTTAGACATTTTATAATATGCTTTTTCAAGACAATAATTCCATAGAAAAACAAATAAAACCAACTATTAAACAGTCATAAACTTTTCAGGAGAAGAGATAACTCATGTATGTTTGGCAGTAATCCCTTGTACCTCAGATAATAAAATTAATCAAAATAAAAGGCACAGTCACAATATCAAAAAGTTATCTTGACTTGGACAAGTTCTTTAAATCTTGTGGATCTGAGATGGAAAAGTCAATGTATTATACGACCTAAAATTACATCAGGTGTCAGGATTTAATAGACTCTTGTTCTTAATTTCTCTGTAATAGAGGGAGCAAGGGACACAAAATGTCCTTGCTCTTGAAGGCCAGCACAAGGCTTTCATCACTGAAAAGGATCTGTGTCAGATGAATTAGAAAAGCCCAATAGCCACTTTGTGCCGTTTTGATCAGGGAACATAAAGGAAAATTGATTAAGTGGTACACACAGCTGATATCTCATCTTAAGGAAGATGACATATTTTGGGCAGTTCACCTACATGAGAATGTCCTCAGTGATCCTGCTAGCTTCTCCTTTTCTCTTTGAGAAGGAAAAATATGATGAGACAGGTGAAATGTGAGGTACCAGCCCATTCAGGGTAGGGGTGGGAGGTTGTCAGCCTGGCAAATCAATAGTTCCTCATACCTGCCAAAGAGTGTAGGTGCTCAATCTTTTTTTTTTTTGAGTCAAGGTTATTTTAACATGTTTATTAAGGCTGCATGTGTACATAACAAGGTGAAAAGTGGGTGCCAGCCAAAGGGGAAGTGCATATGTCCAGAGTAAAGCACATACTTTTCTTTAACCTCATCCCCTTCTTTTCATAAATTGATTCTTTCTCATTCCACTCTCTTCCTTTATCCAATCTTAAAATCTTTGTTTAATTTAAATGTATGTATTAAAAATTAACAGTTGATGAAGAAGTTAGCTTTGAGCTGAACTTCAACCAGTTATCCTTGAGGTGAACCACTGAGCAGCTAATGGAACTATCAAAAAGTTATTTCTTCTTGGTCTGAAAAGAATGGAGATGGATCTCAGCCAACCTATAAAACCAACAGTCAGAGGACTATACCATCCTTCTCCATTCCCATACCAACTTGCTGTCTTTATCACTTGCTTCAACTGCTTGGAAAACATTACATGAACAGCTTCCATTACTACATGGAGTTTTCCTGTTTTCCTATAAATTTGGCCAGCTTTGATACTTAAAGATACATATATGCATATATTTCTTGGCTCCTGTTTTTTCACCTCAGAAATGAATGTTTCTGTTACTTAGAAAAGGACCATCTAGATGAATTTAATCATTTTTGTGTTTATTTATCCGGAGCTGAAATGATATCTCCTTGTCCTCCTCCTGACCATCTTTGACTTGCAGAATGGTTCAGATCAATCACGTCGGCGACTGGCTGTGTACTGCCTCAAAGATGCCTATCTGCCACTGCGGCTTTTGGAGAAGCTCATGTGTGTCATCAATTACATGGAGATGGCGAGAGTCACTGGGGTACCTCTTAGCTATCTCCTAACCCGGGGGCAACAAATCAAAGTGGTGTCCCAACTTCTGCGGCAGGTAAGAAGAAACTGATCTTTTGCCAACAAGGCCAGGAGATCATGAGCAGGCAGTGGGGAAAGATCAGAAGCTCAAATCTTGGGAAGGTATTTACTATGAAATGTGTGCAAAGAAGTATAGTGCATAGCTGTCCACTGCCTCAAAGATGCTTATCTGCTGCTGTGACTTTTGAGAACACCCCATGTGTGCCGCTAATACCCCATGGAGATGGCAGCTAGCTCCACATTTATCCAGTAGCAAGTTTATATCAATTTAATTCTGTAGACATAGAACTGTTGTAAAATAGTATTTCCTCCTGAGAAGGACCTTATAAAATTGCATCCACAACTGAAGAATTAAAAGCGCAAGTGCAATATCAATATATGGTCCCATTTTTATTACTTTACTACTATTATTAATTACTATTTTATCTCACTCACTCTTACTCCAGAGAACTCATGGTATTCTTCCACTATCTAACCTCTAATCCAAACAGCCGTTCTTTAAAAAGGGATGGGCTAATGGATAATTCACTAGTAAGTTGTGTGACTGATAGAAGACCCGAACCTGGATCCTTTTGTCATCTTATGAACCACCATGTTGGTTTTCTTATCAGTCATATTTATGTCTTGCTACAGTCATGAACAGACTCTCAGTTGCTTTAGATAAAACTTCTATAAAATGTCTCATCCTTCCATTTCCTTTTCAGTTGCCCTTCATTGCTTTCTGGAGTTAGAAACCATGTGATTTTTTTTTCAATTACAGCTTATAATGATACTTGAATCCAGCTATTTTACTCAAGCTATTACCATTTAGGCTTAGAATATTCCATGAGTATTCCAATCCAACCATAACTGGTTCAATGAAACAAAATTAAAACATCATGGTTTAATTTGTGAACCTGGCAATTGTAACTATTTGGATGTAGGCCTGGATTGTAAGCTGATTTTTTTTTAAATGACAATATGAAAAAAAACCTGAAAAATTATTGTGCATAAATCACAATTCATCAATAATAATTAAATGTGTAGCAAACTATAAGGCTGTCAGGAAATGGGACCATTTTTACGGTTAAAAGTTTACTCCTCCCCATCCCATTCTTACTGAGTGGATGTAGGGAATTGAACTTATTTTTTACCAGGTATATTGAAAATACAATGGATAAAAAAGAAGCATGGGCAGTACACTTAATGATAGGATTTAATGGATAGCAGAACATGATAAGAATTGCTCCAGAGCTGATATTTTTCTCTGTTCAAAGGCTATGCAGCAAAATCTGGTGATGCCAGTAGTGAAGACAGAAGGTGGGGAGGACTATGCAGGTGCAACTGTCATCGAACCTCTGAAAGGGTAAGTTTTTTAAGTCCAGAAATTGGGGAAATGAGAATTTTCTTTATTACATTAATGGATGCAAGGATGGGAAGGGATCTGTGTGTGTGTGTGTGTGTTGTACTCTGGTTGAGAGGTGTTGCAGAAATGCATAAGTAAACTTCATAGCATTGTTCTAAAGCATGATTCTTTTTGCTTGGTTTGGTTTATGGAGATGCATGAACATGGTTCAGGCCATGTTAAAACAAGTCATAACAACTTTAAATACAAATCTAGTTATTGCGCTAGTCTTCCGTATGTAAATCTTGGCTTCAGAAAGGTGGTGGTATACACATTTAGACAAAAATATTTCTTTTTTAGCTATTATGATGTGCCAATTGCAACCTTGGACTTCTCGTCTTTGTACCCTTCAATCATGATGGCTCACAATCTATGCTATACTACTCTTTTACAACAGGGGGCAGTTGAGCGCTATGGGTGAGTGAAGAAAGATTGGTATCTTGCTAACCTCTTACTCAGTTACCTGGAGAATTGAATGGGAGGGAAATAATAAATGATAAAATCTATTAGTCCACATTTTCTGGAGTTGGAGAGACAATAATGGCTTCTTAATGCTTCATGTTATTTGGCACAATTATTTTCTCAAAAATTTAGCTGATTGGTTGTAAGCCTCATTATTTGCAAGATTGTTTTATCAAAATCCAGAGTGCTGATACTCTAGATCTTCTACAACAAAATTTTATTGTAGATGAACTTAAGGGATTTAAAGCAGGAAGGGGAGGGGACTAGGGAGGGGAGATTGCTATGGTATGTCATTGAGATAAGATGTAATTTAAACTGAGATGGTAACATTTAAACTATGGTCTGGATTAGATTACTTATGATCTAACCGATTACTTCCTGTTTTACTAGGCTTTCCCCAGAGCAGTTCATTCGTACCCCTACGGGGGACCATTTTGTGAAGTCATCTGTTTGTAAAGGTCTTCTGCCTGAGATCTTGGAGAATTTGCTGGCTGCTCGTAAGAGGTGAAAAGGGAGGAATGTGGGAATATAGCTCATAATTTAGCATGTAGACTACAGGAACAGAAATGGAATACTTGAGCAGAATAGAACATATTAATAGCTCTGGTTCAGTCTTGCTATCTCCAATTAAAATGTCAGGAAGCAGGGCAATAAGTGAGATGAGAACATTACCTAAAGCACTGGATAGCTGTTCTGATCAGAATAGATATTTATTGGCTTGGATTACAGTATGTTTTATATGAACGCAGAGCCATTGGCAGGAGCCTGAATCCATAGATATTTCTGAACATAAACCAAGCTGGAAAGGGAAGCGAGTAAAGAAGAATTGGTGGTTTTACCTCATTCTGTTCCCTCTTTGGCTAAGGGCCAAGCTAGAATTGAAGCAGGAGACTGACCCATTCAAGCGACAGGTGCTGGATGGACGACAGTTGGCTCTCAAGGTCAGCGCCAATTCTGTTTACGGATTCACTGGGGCCCAAGTGGGCAAACTACCTTGCCTTGAAATCTCACAGGTAAGCCTGATCTCTCTCAAAGTTAGGAGACTTCTGCAGGATCTATTTCTGAATGCTGGAAGCCCTTGTTATGTGTCTCCTATTGGGGCAGTTGTGTATCTACACAGGACACATCCAAATAAAGTATTTGCTATTAGCTGTCACTAAAACTGATTCCACATTAATTGTCACTAATTAATTCCAGTCTTTGCCCACTTGTTCCTTCACTTGCTAATGACTTGTGCTAAGATATTAAAAACTATTTTTACATTATAAACTGAACCAATGTTTCATAGTTGATCAGCTGAAACTTTAAAGCAAGCAGAAGGATGTAGAAAAATATTTTAATTTCATGTGAGAAACTAATGCAGAATTGCCATCACATGATTTTTTAAAAAAATAGTAGACAAATTCCTGTCTAGGACATGATAATCTAAAATAGCCATTTCTAATTTGGACATTTTAGAATATAACTTCCACAAACGTCAACCAACAGGGCCCAAAATGAAGGGTGATGGTAGCTGTAGTTGCACAATATTTGGAAGGACTGATGTTGAAGATTTGTACGGTGACAATTAACTATGACAACTAAACAAAAACTCTGAGAGATAGATGTGCTTTCTCTGAAAAGATAGGCAAGGGGAAGCCCATGACTTATGTGGGATAGCCTAAGGTGTCGGTTTATCTATGCCCAAAAACAAAATGTTCAGCTTTTGCATCTTGATTGTTCTAGTTACAATTCTACAAGTTTGGTTAGATAGCCAGCAGATATTTGCTTGAAAACTAAGCAGGCTTTCTAAGTGGGTGAGGAACTTAATGTCAAGAGATCAAATGTCAGAGTTCACTATTTTCTAGAAACATTGTAGGATAATTAAATATTGTTTTTAATTCTCTGATTTAGAGTACTATTGAACATTGTCTCTGTAAAATATATGTACTTTTTAAAAAATTTTAAAAATTGTAGCAGTTTAAAAAAAACACTTGACTGTTAGGGAGGAGCACATTGAGAAAATGATTCAGAGGAAGTGCTTTATACTAAATGCAAGCACAGCACCTCTCTATTATTTGTCTAATGGAAGTTTGGTTTTGCCTGACTTCCAAATGAGCCTAAAAACAGAAAAGATGCCACTACTTTGAAGAATCTACTAATTAATGCAATTCTTGAAGCATTGGCATTTGTTTCCCAGAGTCCTACTGATTGCTCAGTTTTTACTCAGTTTAGATTCTCTGAAAGTCCTTTTGCAAGCCCTGGAATTCCTCTCAACAAGATAATATTAACATCCGAGTTGCTACTCACCAACTAGATTTCCTATTAGAGGAAGTGATAAGAACCAGCTTACTGGGTCGCAGTCAAAAACTGCCTCCCCATTGTAAAAATATCTTCCTCCTTCTGATTTAATTAAAAGGAAAAATAAAAGCATATTTTGTAAACCAGATGCTGTCGTTATGATAAACTGAAATGCCTTCTAGTTGTTAGTTAGAAATAATCCTTTATTCTTTTTCTATTTATACAAATTCTGTACAGTTGATGCCCTTGCCTGGGTAGGTATTGCTAAAAAGTTTTTCTGGATTTCTTTCTTTGGGAAGCTTACCTGGTATTGCCTACTTTTACAGAAGAATATAGTTTGTAGCAAAAATAGTATTTATAAAAATATATAATCAGAGAGAAACTAGAAAATATTTTTTTTCAAACACCAAGTATTTCTTCTAGCAAATTAAGGAAGCCCTAAGCCCTTAATGTTTGGCAAAGATGCTAACACAAGATAGTTTTTGATAGAAATGGTAACAGAGACTGATGAAAACTGTTGATTGAATCTGGGACATTGAAAGGTAAAATTACTGCAACTAAACCTTTTTATTTGTTTCTTCAAAGATAAAAATAATGCTTGCTAACTATTCCTCCTCAGAGTGTGACTGGGTTTGGGCGTCAGAT
Organism: Laticauda laticaudata; assembly: GCA_004320025.1. Classification (NCBI taxonomy): domain Eukaryota; kingdom Metazoa; phylum Chordata; class Lepidosauria; order Squamata; family Elapidae; genus Laticauda; species Laticauda laticaudata. The sequence goes on from BHFT01042851.1 coordinate 31,467, forward strand.
GATTGAAAAAACAAAGCAACTTGTTGAATCCAAGTACACTATTGCCAATGGATATAAGGCTGATGCAAAGGTGAGTAAGAGCAGGGCAAACATTTATATTTCAATAGTAGATGGATAGGAAAACTGAAAAGGCAATGCACTTCATAGAATAGTAGCATACAGCTTTTTTTTTCTGTTCAGGAATAGTTCAGTTGGGTTGTGCAGCATCAGAACTAAAATTGAATAACCTTTTTTTTCTTTAAAAAAATTAACACCGTCTATCAAGCTGAAGGCAACCAGGGGAGAAGTCACTAGGTTTTGGCAGAAGTCTGAAATGCTTGTGCAGAGATGAATTTGACATATTTGAAATTAAGCAAAAGTCATACGAAATTCAACTGAAGAGCACTTCTGGCTCTAGAACTAAGGTTGCCCATAGTTGCCTTAGAGGAGAAAGTATTTGCTGTATTCCAATATTGGTTAGCATAAAACCTGCCTTGTCATCTTTTGTGATCTTGTCAATACATTCTTTGCACATTTCTTTGGCCACATGTAATGGTATGTGGGAATGACTGAGTGACAGGAAGAAGACAGACTAGACAACCATTATGCAAAAGGTACCTTAGTCTACAAAGATAATGGGGGTGTGAGAGCATTTCAGAAGGGATTCTCCTGAGTTTACTGGCAAGTAAAAGTAAAGGCTGGGAGTAAATGCTTTCTGAATTGCATGAACTGTTAGCTTAAAATAAAGATAATTTCGGTATACCTGGCTTATGCTTCTTGCCTGGTCTATTTCAAAGGGCTGACACAATGTGATCATATTTCCAATGACTCTTAAGGATTGGAGTTACACATTGGAGGGAATTGCGTTTTCTCTCTAAAGGGAACTGGGGTGGAGAGGCAGAACTGACAAAAAGAAGAGTGGTGGTATGTTATGTCTTTTGAGAAAGGAATGTAGTAGCTGTTTGGTATGACTGAAATGCTCCAATGAGATGAAGAAAGACAAGCGTTCTTGAAGATTTAATTCTTTCCTTGAAGGTTATATATGGGGACACAGATTCAGTGATGTGCCGCCTGGGTGTGGAATCAGTTGCTGAATCCATGGAAATAGGCAGGGAAGCAGCAGCCTGGGTTTCCAGCCATTTCATTCCACCTATCAAATTGGAGTTTGAGAAGGTACTTTTGATGATATTGAAGTAGGTTTGAATAAGCACTTGACACAAGATTGTCAAGCTGTTTTGGTCCTTTCAGGTGTGTCCAAGATGCACTCCTGAAATTATGTTTCTTACACCTCTGAAGAATATCTATTCAGGGAAGCTTCCACCAATAGGATATTATTATATTAAGGTAAATTCTATCATTGAATTCCTTTCCAGACAACTTCATATGTCCATGTAATTTTCTTGACCATTCCCCTCTTCCAGAGCATTTCTTTTTCAATTTTGTAATCCAGCCTAAAGTCCTGGATTTCCTGGTAGGCTCTTATTTGTACCTGCTTTTGAGGTCTGCCAAAATTTGCTGGAGAACCACAACCTGGCAGGGCACTTTTTTGTAAGAAGTAGATAGTGATGATGTAGAGGTAGACAGTGATATTGAGATGATGTGGAATAACAATAAATGTTCAGAAGTTTTAATCAAAATTACCAATATTAAGTTGTTTGGTGAATATTCAAATGTCAAATTAGATACTATTTTAACTGTGGGAACACAGTTAATTAGCACATTTTTGTTACATGCCTGGAAAAAAAACATTTTTAAGAATGTGCTAGTGGCCTTCAAACTAACTCCTTAAACATACAGCTGAATGGTCGATTTTCAGCTAAAAAGCTTATCTCTCTACTTCAAAGTCTTTCACTGAGAAGGACAATAGAGAGTTTGCTATATTGAATTTTATTGAATTGAATTGAATACTTGACCAGATGAGATTAGTTGTTTCTGGTATAGAAGCAGGTGCAAAGCAATAGAGAGAATAATAATAATATACTAATTAAAAGAGGGAAGTAAAGAAGATAACAAGAAGGATAAATAATAATACAGCCACACAGAACTATGAGAATTAGGCTTTCAGCAGAGTGATGGCACAAATCTTCTAGTTGTTTTGACTACAATGCCCTATAGCAATGTCGTGAGGAAGAACTTGAAGCAGTTCATGTCCAGGTTGTGAGCAGTCTGCAGATATCTTCTCAGCCCTCCTTTTTGATACAGGAGATGCTTCTATGGAAGTCAGATTCATTGCAACTATTCTTTCTGCAGTCTTGACCATCCATTGGTGTCTGTACCTGTCCTGTTTGCATACATATATTTCTCAAAGCCAAAATGGGATCTTTGTACCCTTTGTCCAATCTTATTGCATTTCCAATATTTTACTTCTTGTCACTTCTTATTTCCTTTCACTCAGAATACAACCAAACATCTTTCCAAGTGTACTTAATAGACTAATTCCTTTTTGGTTTCTTCATTCACTCTTGATACATTTTTGTTGCTTTCCATTATTCTGGTCTTTAGACAAGGTGCCACCCATATGAATATGCTAAAGAAATTGTCCACTCCATAAACAAAGTGGAGTGTGTCTTCTCAAATTCACAACTTGCATTCACAACTTGCCTCCAGAAGTTGTGAATGCTTTAACACTGGAAATTTTTAAAAAGATGTTGGAAAACCATTTATCTGAAGTGGTGTAGGGTTTCCTGCCTATGCAGTGGGTTGGACTAGAAGATCTCCAAGGTCCCTTCCAACTCTGTTCTGTTCTGTTCTGTTCTGTTCTGTTCTGTTCTGTTCTGTTCTGTTCTATTCTATTCTATACCAGACAGTCATTTCTTCAGTTCCTGAAATCCTATTCAAATTAAATAGTTAAATAGTTCAAATTCAAATTAAATAGTTGGATAAATCATCTGAAATGGAATCTAGTTTTGGGAACTATACAAAGCCGTGATGTTTTCTCTTCCAGGTATATTTTCCATATCTCCTGATCAATAAGAAGCGCTATGCTGGCCTGTATTTTTCTTCCAACTCTGACATGCATGACAAGATGGACTGTAAGGGCATTGAGACTGTGCGTCGAGACAACTGCCCCCTGGTGGCAAATCTTATCAACACCTGTTTGCAGAAGCTGCTCATAGATAGGTCTGTAAATGTTAGGAATTGTGTCTGATGAGCATCTCCTGAGTAGCAGGAATTTATTTATAGAGGGACAGTATGAACAAATATTTGTAACTGCTAAACTATATTTTTAATTGCAATATTTCTGATTTCGAAATAAGGTGGGCAATGTGGGAATTTCAGTCCATGTCCTCCATTCTCCTTCCTTTTTTGTCCTCAGAGCAGCTCCCTGTGGTAGGATGGGCTGAGAGAATAACTGACCCAAATCATACAATGAATTTTGAAGTTGAGTGGAACAATTTGAATCGGGGTTTCCCCAGTTCATTGTAACATTCTGAGCAGTAGACTATACTAGCTCCTAAATTGACACATTGCCCCTTTGGTTGGAGATTTTTTTTATCCCCACTCCCACTCCAGCCTTTCTTTTGTTTGCAAAGCTCAGAATTTCTGTTCTCCACAAGAGGACATTCCTAATTGTCACATGCACTATACTTTTCAGGGACCCTTCTGGGGCTATCACCCATGCCAAGGAAGTGATTTCAGATCTGTTGTGCAACAGAGTTGACATTTCACAGTTGGTGATCACCAAGGAATTGACACGCACTGCAGATGAATATGCAGGGCGCCAGGCTCATGTGGAATTGGCCGAGAGGTGAGTTGAAAGTGAGAGAGAATTCTTTAATTCACTTTTTCATATTTAAAAGTGCAACAAGAGTCCTCTAATGTGAAGATACTCAGTATTCAGACTTGGAGGAGGTAGAATAAATCTGTTAAACACCTTCTATTGATCCTGTTCATTAGTTCTTTCCAAGTCTAATCTAACTGCATTGCCAAGGATTGAACCTGGTACCTTTTGCATATACAAAGCATATGCTCTCTCATCTATGTCTGGCCCCTCTCTTGGGATTTGATAAGGAAACTGTTATGCAGCATTGAAGGTTTGGAGCTGCCTCATCTCTCTCTCCCCACAGTCTTGCTACCCTAAGTGATACCCACCCTGTCTGTCCTCAGGGCAGCGGAAAAAGGTGTGTGGGTGTGGGGTGGCCAGCCAGGCATGACTGAGGGGAAAGGCAGAAATAGTCGTGGTGAGTGCAGCTGCAAGTGGAACTTCTGTGACACCCACTTCTTGGCTCTGGGCTTCCTGTCTTGGCTTCAGCCATGTCATCCGCCACCCAGAGACACCTGGGAGGTAACAGGGCCCTTTTTGGCTGCTCCACTGCCTCTTGATAAACAAAAGTTTAGAAGGTGAAAGTGCCTNTGAAAGTGCCTCGTTGCAGCCACATTTGTGGAGAAGACCTGACCCTAGCTATACTTTCTGCTGTATATTTTCTGTGCCATTCTCCATCCCTTCAACCCCTTGTGATTCCTTCTCAGATACCTCTCTGCTCAAGGAAAATACTCCACTTGTCAAAATTTTCCATCTCCCATGTCTGAAATGTATAATTCTCCAGAGCTTCTTATTCTGCTTCCCTCTTCCTCAGTCCATCCTGACTCTGCTTGGGCTTGATTTGCAGTTCCTTCTGAGATTACTCAATTCCAGTCTGCCTCCATCCTTCATACAATCCTTCACTTTCACTAATGTGGCCTTCCTATCACCTTTCCCTTTAGGATGCGTCGGCGGGATCCTGGCAGTGCTCCCAACTTGGGAGATCGAGTTCCTTATGTTATTATCAGCGCTGCCAAGGGTGTTGCAGCGTACATGAAATCTGAAGTAAGTATGGAAGAAGGATGGAAAAAAGAGTAAATATTTCTTCCCTACTATTGTCAGAATGCATGTGCACTTGAGCCAGTTAAGTGGCTTTCAGCCTTCAGTAAAGGGATAAAATAGCTTTGTCCCAAGGTATCCTGGCATTCTATTTCTGCTCCTGTGTCTAACAATGCTTCTTGCTTGTGTCTTTCTTTTCTTTTTTTAGGATCCCATCTATGTGCTGGAGAACAACTTGCCCATTGACACCCAGTACTACCTTGAGCAACAACTAGCTAAGCCCCTCTTGCGTATCTTTGAGCCTATCTTAGGAGAGGGCAAAGCTCAGAATGTTTTACTGAGTGAGTGTAATCTTTGACCTTCAACAAAAAATTAAAATAGGACCTTGATTTTGACTTGGAATAACAGGTTTGGTAGGGATCTTCACTCCGGACTTTTAATAACAATTGAGACCATTAAGCTCAGACTGCCTTTTTTTTTTTCAATTGAGCTATAGGAAGAAAGGCAGCTGGGTTATTGGATGAGAAGGAGCAGAGACACACTAAATGGTCTATGGGAGCACCTGCCTATTATTGGTTAACTTTGGAGGGGTTCCTAATTGAGGGCTTCAGACTGGGAAGCCTGAAAATCAAAAGCATCTCAGATTGCTGCCAAGAAAACCATATAGGCAAGTCACCAGGAATCAAGCTTGATTTGAAGGAGACTGTGAGATTGACTGATTGGGCAGGTAAAATTTGGGAGATGCCCTGGGTAATTGGATTCATATATTTATTTGTACCCCACCTTCGTTATATTTTTTATCAACAACTCAATGCATCCTATTTTCGCCACAATGATAACCCTGTGAAGTGAGGTGAGTGAGAAAATTGGACCCAACACCAGCCAGATTTGGTGTCTAAGGCAGGATTAGAACTCATGTCTCCTGCTTTATAGTCTGCTGTCTTAATCAATGGACCAAACTAGCTCTCTTGATTTTTTCACAATAGCAAGAATATTTTTTGTACAGGGGCTTTACTTTTGTAAGCTGCCCAGACTCACTGAGAGTGAGTTGGATGTCCATATACGTTTTCTTGATAAATAAATAAAAACATGACTGACTGGGCAGGTGAAATCAGCAATATCTTCCCTAATACGCATAAAGATCTGGATTGTGTGTATGATCCTTCATATCTTTTTCTTGCAGAGGGAGAACACACTCGTTGCAAAACAGTATTAACAGCCAAAGTTGGAGGACTCATGGCTTTTGCTACTAAACGAAGCACCTGCATTGGTTGCCGGGCTGTGCTCAACCACCACGGTGAGATCCTGCCTCTGCCCACATGTCTTCTCAGAGTCCATTAATTTTTTTTCCCTTCCCCCATACCTCACGTCTAACCAACAGTGCATGTTGCAAGTTCCTATTGCCGGAACTTGCCACAGAGTACAGAAGCTGCGCCTCTATTACCAGCAGGAAAACTCTTGCAATAGATCAACACACTTCACAGTTTGTGACTTCTGCTGTTGTCCCAGTACTTTTGGTCTCCTTGAAATTTATTGGAGAGAGAAAAGTGCACATTATAGGAAAAGAGGTGAATGTTCAGAAGTTGGCATTTGCCTTGGATGAATATGAAGCTAATAGGCAGCAAAGCTTACTACCAGGATTCCTGGCTTCATTGCGAGGAGATTGATTTCTGGAACATGTTTAACACAGACATGTGCAACTTCCGTTGGTTGAAGGGCTGCAGCAAGCTTTGCACGTCATGTGTTCGAGGATGCAGTCCAAAAATGGAAGGAGTCAGGACTTATTTTGGGAACACATTTCTGAATGAAACTGGTGTTTTACACTTATGCAAAACTTAATGTATCCAGGCTATACCCTTAAACACTACAAAAATCTAAAAACAATGCAAAGTGAATTTATTAAGCCTACGTATTTGTGATAGGGTGGTTCTGGGGCTATGAAAAAGATTTCTGATGATCTGTACATTTTGCATTCAGTAGAGAGAAAGCTTGGGAACAAATTAATTGAATTATCTGGGAAAGTTTAAAGAAGATTTCTTGAACACTTCAAAAGGGAATATCAAAGTTCTTTTTGTGGTTTGTTTCTGTGTCCCATTATCTTGGAACTAAACCGCAGTTAATCAAAAGGCAGGTGCACAACAACAACAAACTGGAAGAATGAATAACTTGAGATTAGTGAAGCAAGTGACTTAAGCGACTCTTCATCCTCCCAAACTATACTGAAATATTCTGAGATAATTAGACTTTCTGAAAATTCTTTCCCGGAGGCAGAGATCATATAAGTGCCAGATGCAAATAAAATTCATCCAGCCCATTGTTGCAAATAAAATGTAGTTGGTTGTTTCTCTGTGCCTTCCTGGTTTGCTACTTCCCTCCAGAATAGATTTGAGAATGTTACTCCATGTGGCAGAATAGGGTGAATGGATATGCTTTTTAAATATATTTTGCTCTTCAACAGGCGCTGTGTGCAAGTTCTGCCTGGCTCAGCAATCTGAACTTTACCAGAAGGAGGTAAATGAATTCATAATCAGGCAGCTTTAGCTGATTTATAATCCACTACTAAGGACTAATAGGCCTGTTTCCCTGAAAAAGGAGAAATGTTAGATGGAAGAAATGTTGAGTTTGCAAATCACAAATACTTTATTTCACTGGAAGGTGGGGGGAGGAATTATTTTAAGATTAACCACTTGGGAACTGGTGACAGTTTGAAAGCAGAATATTCTGTTAACAACATAAGGACTAAAAGTGAACACAGAAATCAGAAAATCCCTAATATAAGCAGTCCTGTCCTAGGTCGGGGTAAATCTGTAGAGCCAGATTTAACCTTTACTTTTAAACTTAAACCTCTCAGTCTTGATTACCACAACCTAAACTGAGAAAAAAATGTCAAAATATAGATGCCATTTCACAGGGATAAGAACAGTGTTCTCTTATGTCCCATTGTAATCAGAAAATTATTGTAAATAGATTCCTGCCTTTAAGAATATTGTTCCTTTTGCATATTCTTCTCCATTTCTATGGGATTCTCCCTCGCCCTTTTTTCCCTTTTTTAAATTCATAACATGCTACGACCTAATTTTTTCAAATGTGTTTGTTGAATAGGCCATCATGGCCAGATTTGTACATGGTGAAAAGTACAGACCAACCTTACGGCTTAGCAGGAGTGTGATCTGGACCTTTTTCTGGACTCCCCATTGCAACATGGCTATAGTAATGTACTGCCTTACAAATCTATTTTGAGGATCCCAACATGCGTAACATATTCAAAGTAGTTTGAGACTTTGCAGTGCCTTCTAAATGCTGGGTCACATCCAAGGGAACGTCTTACTGCTCTGTCTTTTTGTAGTTCTTCCTCTCCCATCTTTCTTTCTCCCCATAGGTCACCCATCTAAGCTGCCTGGAAGAAAAGTTCTCTCGTTTATGGACACAGTGTCAGCGTTGCCAAGGGAGCTTACATGAAGATGTACTGTGTACCAGGTGAGGACTGATCACCTACCGCACCCTCTTATGGCAGCACAGGCTCTTGTATGTTCCCACGGGATATTGGGATAAAATATGGCTTTATGCCACCCCCCCAAGTGTTTACAACTGCTTATCAAGCTGGTTAGGGATCAGCAAACAGATGGCTCCCACGCATAGGTAGGGGGCGGGGGTATACCTGAAGCCATTTATTGCCTTTATAAATATAGCACCTGCCAGCTGGCAAAGGGATTGGGAGGGAAAAGATAGAGCCTCATGTTATGGTAGTGAACATGTGTTTGCTAGGTTGTCTGGATTTAGAGAAGAGTGTAAGAGAGGTACATTTAAATGGGATATTGGGACAAGCAAAGCCTGGCTGCTAGAATTTAAGAACTTTGGGGATAGAGTCTTGATGCATAAATGGGCTTCTGACTGCAATGCAGAGTAATCATTTAAATTTTCCTTTACATTAAAAGCAACACATTAGTATGTGTAAATAGATAATAAGTACCATACTCCCCGCCTACCCACCCCATTAATTTTCTCATTGGAATAGGCTTAAATTGTGCATGATATCCCAAATGGAGTTAATTAAATTATTATTGTGTTCATGGTAATGAGTAACATTCCAAAAAATAAACCATATTATGATTTAACATAATAGCCTTGGTCACAAAGCATCCAGTGTCAGATTTTCCCACAATATGCTATATCATAAATTATCCTGTTTGAATCTACTCTATGCTAAACTCAGTCCCGGCTGTTTTTTATTTTTTATTTTACAGTTATAGTTTGTAAGAAGCATTTCTATGGAAGGTTATTTTAGAACCAGAATCTTCTAGTTTTCTGTCTGAAATGATGGTATAGACTAGTGCTTCTTAATGTATGGTCTTGGAATCCGCAAAGACTTCCTTTGGAGTTTGCAAAATCAAGATTATTTGCCAGATCTTGAGGATGTTTGCAAAAATGTAACCGTGCCACTCTTATTTTTTATTTGTTAATATATATATAAAAAATGAAAAATATATATGTTAATATCTAATGGCTTAATACTGTTATTTTTAAATGATTCAACAAACAAATACATTAATTTTAATTTGATAAATATAGTAAATATCAATAAATATAACTCATATAAAGAAAAATTCTAGAGGTCCTTTATATATTACAAAAATTCTACTTTGGCATTACATGTCTCATCATTTAAATTTGTTAGTTACCTTTAACTGGTTGAAACAGTGCACTGTATAGTAACGATGTCTGAACTAAGGTAGCTCAAAAGGGCTAACTTACAGAGTGCACCAAAATCCAGGACCCATAACTCCCATGTGATTGAAATTTGGCAAATTTGTGGTTATTGTAAGTGCTGCCACATTGCTACTTGCAGATTCAATAGACAGGTCCCACCCAAATTCTCTGGAGACCAAGTAGACTGGTCCCACAATTGACTGCTGAGGACTGTTAGCCCTGGTCAAGCTAAGCAGGAAGTCAGACATCTCTGCTATTCCCACTAGGTTGGTGTTTTGTTTTGTTTTTCTGAGCGGGGGTTGGGTTTTTTTGGGGGTGGGTGGGCACTCTTGGTCATTCTGTCTCTAAGTAAGGAAAATCTCTGAAATAACTCAATGGATCACAGGTTGTCTAATAATTTTTGAAAACAGAAAAGGATTCTGAGAGCAAAACCTTTAAGAAATACTGGTACAAACTATTCTGATTCATTGTCATTGTAACTAAAGCCTTCCACCTACCACAGCCACCTGGGATCCCTTCAGAGGTGTTGAGACTTAACCCTAGAATTCACAGCCAAACTTTTGGTTATGCTGAATAAGAATTCTGGACATTCTTAGTTAAAGGAGAAAGTTGATTTATCAAGATAGAGACAATCCAAAAAAAGGCTCTCTTCTTGCAGGAGAATTATCTTTTGTCCTCACCACCCCTCCACCCCTCAAATTTCTGGATGTCACTGACAAAAAAAATTTGCCATTCTAATAAAAAATGCAAGTTCTTGCCCTAATTTCTGGATTTTTCCCTTTTTTTCCTTCAGTCGTGACTGCCCCATCTTTTACATGCGGAAAAAGGTGCAGAAGGATCTTGATGATCAAGAATTGCTGGTTTCCCGCTTTGGCCCCCCTACTTGGTGATTGTTCATTCTCATCTGACGGGAACTACATATATCTTTTTATATGTATTTTAGAATCAAGGCACAGCCACATTTAAGAAACTGTCGGGAAAATTACTGGCATTGGTACTGCTCTACATTGTAGACCGCATTGTCAGAATTGGGGAGGACACAAATTTTGCATATTGCAGGAGAAATATAGCTTGGCTCCAAAAAGCTCCTTTGTAAGTTGTGTGTTTGTAATATAAATTTCTACAAATAAAAATTAGCTCTTTTTCTTACATATTGGAAGTCACACAGATTTGAATTTTTTTGGAAGAATTATTACATGTTTCCAGATGACTATAGGGGCCCTCAGATTCAGAAGTCCTGTATTTAGGCTGTTTAGTAGGCAGCTAAAGCAAACCGTTCAAACATTTAATTGCCAGTTCCATAAACCCAATAATATTCCTCTGAACACTCAGGTTATGCCTTATTATTTGGGTTTTTTCTTTTCTGCTCCAGAAAATTCACACCAGTCTTCATTCAGTACCATATAGTTGTGCAAAAGAGTGTCTGATCATATTTATAAGTGTATGTGCATTGTACAGAGCAGGAATACACCATACATATTTTATAACAAAATCTGAATTACTTTTCAAAGAGTATAGAAAGGTTATACTATTGGTGCAATTAAAAACAACTGACCAAACTGGGCATTAAAGTTAATAAAGAAGAAAAACTTGAGCACCAATTACGAAAGCTGACTATATCTTTGAAGAAAAAAGGAAATATAGCACAAGTTAAAGAACAGCTATTCTGTAGCATGCTACTCCAAATGAATAAACCATTTTATGGCTTAATGTGAGGGCCTATTCACACAACCTATTGAGTCATTGGGATCTGACAACACATTGAAATCAAACTACCCAATTCCCTTTGTCAACCATTTTATGCAAAATGAGTCTGTAATAGAATAATGATAAGCAGAGAAAAATTCTTTTTAATTTTTTTCCAGTTTTATGTTGTTGAATCATTTAGTTACCTGACTCAAGTTTTGAGATATAATTTTCTTTCAGATGAATTTCTGCTTCTTAGATAAATTGAGGTGAGAGTACAATTAGAAGTTTTTGAAAAAATAATTGAATTGGTTTTCTAGATCACATTTTTATCAATATAGATGCTATATTCTATAATGACTGATTATCCCTTTAACTTCATTTGTTGACTTTGTTATGCTCTGTAATCCCAGTAACTCATTATCTACTACCAATTCACATGTTCATAGAACAAGATAAAGAAAATCATAAATTACTTCTGATCACCAATCCTTTAATACCTCTTACCCAGCTGGAGTCCCTGACCAGATAGGTGTCAACAAACAGATCAAAATAATGCAATTATAACCAGTTAAATAGTTATAAAAGAATGTTAGATGGATATGGGTTCAAATTCCATCTCAGAATTGTCTTGAGGCAGATCATGGTCTGGTGCTATGAGAAATTATGTGAACTATGTACATTTAAATAAATAAAATAAATACAAAATTGATACTCCTATTTCCCCTCCAAAATTATTAAAATACTTTCCAAAAAAATTAGTAGATAATATCTAGAAAGATAATATTTTCAGGCACAATGGTTTTAAGTATAGCTTGATTTATTGATGGTTTTATTTAATTACTATACACACAATATGACTGGGCAGCACACCATACAGCAACAATTAAAATCATGTCATGAATCATAAAATACTAAAATAAGTACAAAAATAAAACAAGATAGTGGGGGAATAATAGATCACTTAACATACAAGAAAATTAGGTATGGATTAAATAATAATGACAATGAGGAGCCTATTTGGAATAATATATTTCTAAGGTCCTAAACATGGAGTGAAAATTTGTAGAGGTTTTGGAAGCAAATGGTGTAAATAGTTCTTAGTTATACTTTGTTCCAATATTTTGCAATTACTATATTTTTCTAATAGTGATTTCAGTACTGGGTAGGATCTATGGTCATTTAACAATAGTATAACTGGTATATGCAAATCCATAGTTGTGGTAACTAAATCCAGATTTCTCAACAGTCATCCACACCCACACCCACCATCTATTATTTAGTGACAAGAAAAATAGAATAAACATTAATAACAAGTCCATTCCATTAATATACTTGGCTTTTTAGCATTTCATTGAAGGCAACCATTTTTCTCCAGGTTCACTATGGCACCCAGTGTCTGGGTTCATCTACCCAAGACAAAGATAAAACTGGGACAGACAATTACATAGTTTTGGAGATTCCGGGAAAGCTTATCAGTGCTATTGTGTGTTGGATGGACAAGGCATCAAGTTAAACAACAAGATTTATTTAGACGCTGCATGCTTTGCAGCCAGCATCTCTATTTTGTTTACTGAATTTAGAGTTCAATGTATATAGTATAACTTTAATGCATAAATGGGATTGACCACTGCCACTTATGATTGCTTCCAGTCCTGTAATAGTATGTTGAAAAAGTCTTAGAAAATAGTTCCATACAAGGGAATCCAGATGAGATGATCAGGCATCTATCAAACAGCCTCTCAGTCTTGTCTGGATTTCATTTTTGTTTAACTTCATCCAGGCCTTCACTGGCTCAAACCATCAGGTCTGAGCCTTTCCAAAATAATCAGAAAAGAACAGCCACTTCTATAAGCCATTTGTGTGTAGGGCCACATGTCACTAGGTTCCTAAGCCAAAGATCTAGGGCAGGCACCTTCAGGCAAAGATTGTGCTTTCTGGCTAAGGTATAGAGTCTTCTGATGTTAGCGGATCTCATTTACATGTTCCCAATGTTGTTGTACATCCCCAAACGTTACTGAATTATTTTATCCCTCTTTCATGCTTTTTATAAACTTCCTCTGCATTTACACAACAGTCTTGTGTGGATTGGTTAGTTTACCCAAGGGCATCTAAGATCGAAATGTCACTTGATTTTTGTGAAACTGGGTAAAATTAGGATCTCACAGCCCGGATGAGGCCTCTGCAAATTATCTTCAGAGTGTAGCCAACAGTCCCAGAATGAGCTACATTTTTCCCATCTTATTTCAAGAGGCATTTCAAGTCACAATATCCTCAATTTATTATCTTTCCTTTAAAATATATCCTATATAGTTTTATACAACATCCTATTGCTTCTTGCCAAATAATAAAACAATTTCCCCTTTACTCCTGGAATTGTTGGGGTTATGATTTAAGAGAGACAGTAAAATGTGAACCAATGCAATAAGACCACGGAAAGAATTAAAACCCATGTAATTATTACAGTGGTAGTGGAAGGAGGAAAGAGAAATTACTGGCCATCAGTATGGCTCAATCTACTAAATCCAGGATTTAAAATTGCTGCATGGGGCTTTGTATTGTTAGAATGTACATTAATTACTCCAGATAAGAATTGGGTTCCTTGATGCTTACTTATTGTGCAACTTAAATCCTTTTCCTTCTTGGATGTGCACCCAAGATGCAGTGTTAGCTATACTCTACTGCCATGCACCTCTCTTTCTCCTAAACTGGAAGTTGCAAATGGCAGCTTTAGGTCTTTGGGCGTAAGGAGAGGCAGGAGGAAATGCAAGGGAGCAAATGATGGGTGGGTGGGTGGCCCTCTTTCTTTTCCTCTGTTGAGTAAGAGCCCTCCCCCAATCTGGATGGCAGAGACAGGGCAGTCCAGATAGCAGGGAAAGGTGTCTAAAGAGATAAAGAAGCCTTTCTGATTCTTTCACAAATGATTGGTTGTCCACGTGAGTTCCCCTCTTGAGGCTGATATGTGGGAAGCCATGAGTCCCTGTAACAATCTCATGCGCTAATCTCTGGATGCAGTGGTCCCTCTGCTTTTGCTGAGAAACGGGGGGGAGGGGGAGGGGAAGGACGGAGGGGGGGGGAGAGACTTGGAACATCTTAAGGAATAAAATTGGTGGTTATATAAACACCCAGCCAACCATAACTGATCTTAAAAATGACAAGGAATATGGTTAGAACCTGGGAGATCACAAAACGGTACACTAGGGGGAAAGAAAGCAAAGTCTAACCGCTTATTTCAATGAAGATTACATGGCCAAACCTATGGAAGTTACTAGGAATCAAGCTCTTAGTGATTTTTCCTAAGAACTAGAGACTTTCTAAAGTAAACTTTCTTGTCTAGATATTTACTTATTGCATTTATATATCTCCCATCTCACTGTTACAATATCTGAGTGGGTTACAGAATAATAAAAAAGTTAAATATATAATACATGTTGTGACATCAGACTGCTTGCTTTTCAGTGTTAAGCATATGGGAACTCTCAAACTTTTCCTTTTTTTTATTTGAAGACTGGTATGGTGACATTGGGGAGAAATGGTAAGTGTGTTTAATATGCCTCCTCATTTTTCACCAATGCAGTATGGTTACATGCAAAGCTTTCAGGTAGGCTTGCTTGATGTTTTCAGTAACTTTTTTATTCTTATCTGTATTACAAATATAAATTGACGCTAATTTTCAATTTTGCTTTTTTGCCAGGCAAAGCTAATATTTTTAGCTGCTGAATAATAATAACAAATGGTAAAAGAGGAGCAAATGAATTCCAATTAAAAAAGAAAAGAAAATGCAGATTGAAAAAAACAAAAAAACTTAAATGTTGTTGTTTACATAGTTTACCAACTAATGCTGATTGGATTTGATAATTTTGGCTGCTGACTCATTCACAAGGATCTAAGATAGTTAAAGATATCATTGTAATACTGTCTATGAACTGTTCCAAATAATGGAATTTTTTGTACTTGATAAGATTCTATCTGTTCTTATTGGGCCCAAGTGGACTGTATACCAATCTATGGGCACTACTATGACATTTTTTCACAATTGCGTAATCTCTATTGAAGGTTTTATCATTGCCTTATTTTTTTCTAGTTCTTTCTTAATGACTTTTCCATTTGCAGCTATTGCAATGTCTATTATCTATGCTTGTTTCTTTGTTAACTACAGTCATGTCTGGCTTATTATGGCCTCAATGGTTATTAGTTATATTATTATTATTACAGTATTCCAGAACTGTATTTTAAAAAACAAAACTTTTTGTTTAATCAAATTGTTATCAATAAGTAAAAAATTAATTTCACGATAACAGTAATTGTAACATTCCCTTCAGAGACAGCCTGGTATAGAGCAATTGCTGCCTGTAAGAACCAAGAAAATATCTATTCCATTGTTTTAAAATACTTGTTTTTTAAGTGGGGGCAGCTTTGGGAGATAATAAAAAGCTCAAGCTGGGAAGATCTAATCAGCTCATGAAAACAGAAGACAAAAGAATTTGTGAAGATAGTACAATAACATGGTGTCACCCCAAAGAAAGAATTTCTGGTCACTATTAAATTAAATTATAGAAGTAAACTGAAATTATGAAAGATCAACCTTTCAGGGCTTTTGTGAAATGGAAAAGATATTGAAATGTATCATGTAATTGCAATTTTATATTATATATTAATGTTATTAATATACATACCAGTCTTTCTTCAAAGGGGCAATAGTGTTTTCTATAAACCCTTCTTTTCACTGTATTTTGAAAAGATGCAAAAAGGAACTTGATGGACGAAACTATGTGAAGTTTGGATCACTGTCAGCCCAGCAAAGAGCTTCAGTGAACTGGCCTAAAATTTCTCCCACAAACCTTGCTGCTTCTGTCTCTTAGACCAACCTATTTTACAGGGCTGAATGAATATTGTGCGTTACTTTGATAATCTTATAACAGTGTTGTCAAACTTTGGCAACTTTAAGATGAGTGACTTAACCAGCTAGCCATAAATATGGCTGGCTGGAGAATTCTGACAATTGTAATGTGATGGATCTGAAGTTGGATATTAATTTTTCTAGTCTTGTATAACTGATAAAAACTGAACATTTCTGATGGGAAAAAGATTTACCTGAAAAATTCTTGCTCTGATCAGAAATTAGATTTTGTTCAGAAACAACAATACAAGAGCAAGAATTGTGCCAGTAGCCTATGCTTCAACAAAATGGAGCAGCTCTGAGCAGAAATGGACAAAAAGCAGCATCTGTATCTTCCTTTTTATATTTGAAGTCCTCAGTGCTCAAATCAGCAAAATGTATATTTTGGATATGAATATTGTATCTTTGGTGAGTTCTGTATATGGGATAGTAGTTAATCTGCTGAACTAAAACTGGGAGAATGTTGAATTCTAGCCCCACCCCCAGCCATGTAAGTCCCTGAAATTTTGAGTGAATAATTTGGGGCCAGTCACTATCTTTCACACCTCACAAGCTTTTTGTTATGGGCAAATTAGAGGGTGGGAGCATTTACACAGTGCCTTGAGTTATATAAAATAAAGGTGGCATATAAAGCTAATTATAAAAAACAATAAATAAATAAATAAATGGAGTGCAATGTAGCAATGATATCTAAATGCATCTCTGTTTTTTGTCTTGATTTACTTTTCCAATGCCCTAATTAAATCCTTCACCTTCCAGAACTGACAATTCGAATTCTATGCAATGAAATAAACTGTGAATCTACTAATGCTATAATCCCGATACAGTTGTTTAATTTTTACAGTGCCAGAAGATACCTTTTTTTTTGCTTTTCTTATAAGGACAATTAATCAAATTTAACTTTTGAGATAACCTCATCCCCCCCCCAAACTTGGTGCCCTACAATACGATGATTTTCAATCCCCATCACCACAGCAGGTGAGAGTCTCTGCACTCCAAAGTAGCAGAAATTGGGGGGGGGGGGGG
>BHFT01042851.1:48570-62897 GCA_004320025.1 Laticauda laticaudata
GGGGGGGGGGGGGAGAGAAACTATAGAGATAAAAACAGAATTTCTGAAGTGGAGGTTGTGTGTTAATGTACTACGTGTAGTCTCATTTCTCCTAACTTTTACCTACTTGTGTCTATTTTTTCTTTTCCAAATATTCATAGTGATCACAAAAAGTTTAGCTAGTGTAATAAAAGTATTTTGAATTATCTTCTCTCTCTTTCTCTCTTTCACGGCTCCATAAGATTACCATTGCTTTTTATGTCCAATTTGGCCGCTTGCTTTCAGCCAAACAGAAGGAAACCTCGTCCACGATTTTGGCTGGTAGCGACATTGTGATTTGGATCGAAGCAGCGTTCGGCATGGCTAGAACGGGAAGAACTGCACCGCCTCAGGCATCTCAGTCCCCGGACCTGTGCGACATTAATTGAGGTGGTGTGAGATCCACTATACAATTCCCATAACTCCCCCCCCCCCCCACCACACACACACACGNCCCCCCCCCCCCCCATCACCACACACACACACGCACACACTCCCCGCTGTAGGAGCTCGTTGCGCAAGGACCGCCGTAGGGCAGCCCCACCTATCTGGGGGAATTTTATCT
Organism: Laticauda laticaudata; assembly: GCA_004320025.1. Classification (NCBI taxonomy): domain Eukaryota; kingdom Metazoa; phylum Chordata; class Lepidosauria; order Squamata; family Elapidae; genus Laticauda; species Laticauda laticaudata. The sequence continues at coordinate 49,154 of BHFT01042851.1, forward strand.
GAGGTCACTCCCCTCTCGACTCGCGAATCGCAAGGCTATATAAACGGCCCCCTGCCGGCGAAAGTGCTGGCGGCATCACTGGAGAAGGCTAGTCGCTGCCACTGAAAAAGTCTCGGCGGGCTAGCGGATTGATCGTCGCCCCTCCAGGATGCTAGATTTGGATTACGCGCAGTGAGTGTGAGGGGAATTGGGTCGAGGGCGAACGGAGGGATAGAGGGCAGAAGCGGACCCTGATGGGAGCCGCGGATTCAATGTGTAAGTGGCTTAAGAAAGCGTAGAAGAATGGGCAGAGCGGACCCTCGGGTTCGCGCGTAAGAATGGTCAGCGGCGCTTTCCCCGAATCGCTCTGGCATCAGAAGCGGGAAGTTTTCCGCTTGAACGGCTCTGGCGCCTGCCAGCCCTTTTCGGTGGACCTGCACCGAGGTGCTAGAAATGGGCGTCTGTGGTACTCGGAGGGCTCTGCCCCACAACGCTCGCAAAACAAACGCACCACCTGGGAAAGGCAGATGCCCATCGGCAGAGGTAGCCAACTTGTGGTTCATAAGCCACATAAATCCCCAACATCTTTTTGGGGGATCCCCAGAACCCCCTTTGGAATAGTGGCGCTGGAAAAAAATGATAAAGTTTCCTGAGCTGTTAATATAGATTTAAATTAAAACATGGGGCCCTAACAGAAATCTATTGTACAGTTAACAACTTCTGAATTTCTCACCAAAGCCAGATACACCCCTCTTATAGCCTTTAGTCTTCCCAAATATAGAGTAACGTTCAGACACATAGTTTGCCGACTAGAATGTTAAAAGAATGAAGCAAAAAGTTGTGAGGGAGGGGGAGAAACTGAAAATTAGGAGGCTGTTTTTTTGCTAGAAAATAAAATGTATGCATGCGTGTTTGTTAAAACTGAGAAAGGAACATATTTTTAACATCTAATAAAACAATGTCAAAAGTCACATTGAAAATGAAAATAAAGAGCTAGTTAAAATCTCATTGTTGGCAGTATTGGCATATAGGAGGCAGACCTGATTTAAGTTCTATTCCACTCACTCCCATTTTTACTTAAAACATTATCTAAGCACTGTGCATGGTTTTCATTCTCTTCTCACAACAACCCTGTGAAGAAGGACAGACTGTGAATCAGTGATTTGTCCATAGATTACTTGTTCAGCCCTATGGTTGGCATAGGATTTGAATTTAGGCAGGTCCTTCTTGATCTCAGTTCTAGGGGGGAAAAAAACATGATTGGAACTGTTTAGTACTTAGATGGGAGACTGCCTGCAGACTTATATACTGTAATGTAAAAAGCTTCCCCTAAGAATTCCCAGGGAAATCACTCCCAAATCGACACATTCATATAATCCACAGGAGTAGCTTTTATTCTGAAACATTTTTTGTCCTTAATGCAATTTAGTCTCTCACCCCATCTCTCTTAAGTGTATCCCAAATACACCAAGTGGACTTCATTTTTGACTCTTGCATTTTTATGCTTTTCTTATTTGGATAGAAATATTTTGGCTGCTAATTCTCTCATTGCAGCCTTTTAGAAAATTTACTTACGCAATTGTTTTGCAAAAATGTGTAACAGTTTTAAGTATAGAAATAACTTCATACTTTGCCAGCTATTTTCCAAATTAGCAGCCTTAATGCTATCTTTGCTCTCCTGTACCTGATCAGATGTTCTGTATTCTAGGTTTCTGTCCACCCCATCCCTTTCTCCCTCTCACTTTTCTTTCTTTCCTGTTGTCTGTTATGCAAATATTGAGGCTGGCGAAGGTTGGGAAAATTAGATTTGAATATTTCCCCAGCACAAGATTGTGACAATGAGACAATGCACAGTTCTATTGCCTAATAGTTCTACTCAAAATATGCTGAGTTTTGCCCATTTTTACCCATTTTGTTGAAGCTTGGGCTGCTGCCATGATTCCTTCAATATTAATATTAATTATAATGTTTTGTTGCCTAGAACCATGATATTAGCCTACTCGATACCACCCTGAGGAAATTTGGTTTTGTAGTGCTCAACACATTTTTGTAAGATAAATAAATAAATAAAATTGCATCAGCTGGAGAAGTTGATCTAGGTGGAAGGAAAGTTAATAAGTCGTCCCCCCACTCCACCTTCATGGCAGTATAATCATAGCCAGGATAAATGGAGGAATTAATAACTCCTTTCTCAACATCCCAAATTGGATGTCTGAGATAGCTGACCAGCTTTAGTTAATGGTGAGATAAAAGCTACTGCCATTACCATCCCTACAGTAAGTGTACAATATAGAGCAAAGATTGTTATATTGCAAACACCAGGAAGCCCCTTCCACCCCCCACATTCCTTATCAAGAATGAAGCCTTCCCCAGCTAGATGCCCTGTGCTGAAGGTTAAAAGCAAAGCCAGTGTAACGTGGTTGGGTTGCTGGAGTAAAACATCTGAAGGAGCAACTTAGGGAGAACTTGTTTTTTTCTTTCTCCTACATCTCTCCTTTATGAAAAAAAGCTGCTTCCTGTTTGAAGGTACTGTACTAGATGATTTATGTTCGGCCTTAGGAGACACACTTTCTCTTTTCTTTTTCTGTATAATGGGCAGAGGCCATGATATAATAATGTCACAGAAAGTGAATGAATGGGTCATGCTATTTTGGTGGGAGCTATCATCATCCTCCCCCTCCCCCCCTGCTCTTTCTCATGTTCAGTCATTTTAACTTCAATTTTCATAATTTCTAGCTAGTGTGGGAGTTGTAATAGAATATGACAATGGTTTGCCATGCCAATGTATTTACGATATTGTATTTCTATCATCAATACAATGCAGAAATGGCCACACTCTCCTTTTGTGTACTTTCTATAACTCCTAATGAATTATTACTCACCAAGATTCAATGAAGGCATCTTATCCCTGGGAAAAGGAACAGTAACTCCTGATTCCTCCCTGGTGGCTTTTGGGACCATATCCAAGTGCACCCTAAGGTCTGGAAGTATAAGCAGCCTTCCCTTCTCAGGCCTCCCAGATGCATTGTCAGAAAAGGTTGCATAACAGAACTCATTTTGGAAATCATTAGTATCTTTTATATTTCATTTTATTAATTATTATGCTGCTATCTCATGGTGGAACTATTTTTTAAGGCTTGTAAAAATCCCAGCATCCTACAAATAATTGGGACTTATGAAACTAAAGTTAAATAAATCTTTGAGGGACCTGAATTTTAGAAAATTGATTCAAAGAAATAGTTACATGAATATATATATATATATTATATAAATATATATATATATAATATATATATATATATATATATTATATATAATATATTATATATTATATATATATATATATATGCTGTTTAGCTTCCTTCGGGTATTCTCCCACGTCATTGGTAGTGCTTTTCAAGTAGTTCTGTTCAGGTGGGGGCTTGGCTGTGGTGGAAGCATCTTGTGTGATCTACGTGGTTGGCAGGTCTGGTGTCCATTCTCATGTTAGGTATTCGTTTGTTAGGTGAGGGCGGGTTTCCAAATGGCTGGTAAGGCGGGAGGCAATCGTCCTCTTTTATTCATGCTATAGGGCGTTTTTTTCCTTAATCTCTATGGCTTTCTCTGATTATTCTGTTTGTTGAAGTGTTTGGTTTTGGCGATAGTTCTAGTATTTTTAAAAGTTAATCCATGTCCTGTGGCTTTTTGAGGTGTTGGACCAGGGAGATTTTCGCAAATGTCACCATAATACTTTCAATTTTACAATGGGAGAAAGCCCGAATTAACCAAAGATTCCATATAAATATGGAGGCATCAGAGTGGATTCTGTTGTGCTTCAAGGTGTTTTGTCTGTTTTGTGGCATGTGAGACTTTCTATTTGAGAGTGCAGGTTTCAATATGATTGACATGTCTGTTGGAATCATCTCTTCCCTTTGACAGCATGAATATGAAGAGATGATCCAGCAGATTGTAATCATTCTGGAAACTCTGTCTACTCCCTCAAATAGAAAGATCCCATGCCAACATAAACAGACAAACATCCTGAGCAAGATCAACTTCCTCTGAATTGCCCAACTCCAACCCGGCCCCCACCAGGCACCAGGTGATTATACCCATGATTGCTAATGAATAGAGCTTTGCTAATGAAGAGCAGCCGTTCCTTCCACGGAGCAGCTGCATCTGAAAGCCTCCAACACAAGAACACGAGTGTTGCAGCCAATCACAGCCACAAAACAGACAGAAGAACCAGAAGCACCAATCATCAAACTCCAAGTCCAATGAACACAGAACCCAGGCTCCCTAGCCAATCAGAAGGACCAGCCTCGAATTTGAAACCAAAAGCTGTGAGACACACTTTATACCCAGCAGCCTGATGATGGCAGATGAGATTCTGCTGAACGTTGCTAACAACTTTAAACAGCACTACAATGACGTGGGATAATACCCGAAGGAAGCTAAACAGCACATATATATGATAGCAGATGAGATTCTGCCAAAATGTTGCTGTAGACTTTAAAAGCACAATTATAATGACATGGGAAAATACCCGAACAAAGCTGAAATACCATACATGTAAATACGCACAAAAACTTAAGACAACTTTATATGTACTACACACACAATACACATACCTACTAGGTAACATCATCAAGTCACTAGTGAATATGGCATTTGCTTTCTTGTTGTAAAAGTAAATATTGTCTGCTAGTAGTTCTTAATGATGTTGGTATTATTTTTTTGCTTAATTGTTTGCCTAATAATCCTTGCTTATTTGGATATTGGAGAGGATATGTTCTGAATTTTTTGCTCTTCTTTGCTTTTTTAGCAGTAGTCTATTTTGAAGTGTGTAAATTGGTTTATCTCTATGTGTCTGTAGAATTATACTTTAGGTTTTGTCCCCTTGATTAACACCAATAATCAAACGAAAATAAATACCCTTATCAAAAAAATAACCAGGAGAAATCCCTCCACAACCCCACTAACACACTGGCAAGAACAAGTTATTGTCAGGGAACAGACCCCATACTCACTTTCAACTGAATTGAATATTACCTAGTTAGGTAATGAAAACACCTGCAATAAAAATAATCAAACTCAGAGAGTGCCCAGAACTCTGCAGTTCTTATCTACATCTGTTATTGGGACATGTATATCTTGCATTTTGTTCACATCAAACCAAATGTCATTACGGAATATATAAAATATAACTTTTTGTTCATCAGGGAGCCTCACCTTGCCTATATATGGAAATAATGTCTGGCTAGCATAATAATATATTGCCATGATTTCCCTCACTGTCCAATGTAAATTTGGTGTTTCATATCGCTCCACAGTTTCTCTTGCCCATCTATGTAAGCAACCAGGCGCAAACCAAAGACAGCCCTGTTAGTTCTACTTAACAGGTGTTGTGGCAACAATGAGAGGCACCAGGTTTGAAGTGTTTTCGTGGTACACAAAACAGGGGAAGAGTCTACATAAATCAGCAATCCCCATTCTGGAGACACTATAATTAGCTGAAGGAAAGGCTCCTCTGACTAATTATAGGACTGTCATACTCTGTGTTTGTGTGTGTCTGTTGTCTGTCTGCCATACATATCATCTATCTAATATATGTATATGTTGTGTATATATGTGTGTGTGTGTATTCTCTCTCTCTCGTCTCTCGTCTTTCTGACAGCATATATATGTATATATATATTTCTGAACATATATATATATATATATATATATATATAATATATATATATATAATATATATATATATATATATATATAAATCTAATAATATATATATATATCTATATAATTTGTTTTTTTAAGTTTAACTTACATGTGTCTTGTTCAGCTTCCTATGGGTATTATCCCATGTCATGGTAGTTGTGCTTTTAAGTTTTAGGCACATTTCAGCAGAATCTCATCTGCCATCATCAGGCTTACTGTATTTGAAGTTTGTATGTATGCTACAATGTTGCTACAACTTTAAAAGCACAACTACAATGACCTGGATAATACCCGACGAGAAGCTGAACAGCAATATATATGTGTGTGTGGTGTGTGTGTGTGTGTGTGTATGTGTGTGTGTGTGTTGTGGTGTTTTTAAGTTTTCACGGGTACTTACATGTATCGCCTGTTCAGCTTCCTTGATATTATCCCACGTCATTGTAGTTTGGGTAGATAATGTGGTGTGTGTGGTGTGGTGTGTGTGGTGTATTGTTTACTTAAGTTTTCATGGGTACTCACTTATATGGTATTCAGATTTGTTTGGGCATTTTCCACGTCAATTATAGTTGTGCTTTTAAAGTTGTAGCAATGGTTTTGGCAGAATCTCATCTACTATCATCAAGGCTTCTGTATTGTGTTCGTCCCTGTTGAGTCAGACTTTCCACAGACTTTCAAACTGACTCACAGACGAACACAATACAGAAGCCTGATGATGGCAGATGAAGATCTGGCCGAACGTTGCACAACTTTACACAAGCAGAACTATAAATGGAGCGTGGGAAAATACCCACCAAAGCTGAATACCATACATATGTGTACATATGTGTATATATATGTATATGTATATGCATATGCATATTTATATGTATATTCGGTTGTAATCCCAGATCAATGTGTATAAGATTGCAGTTTCAAAATTAATCTCCTACATCTGAAACGATGATAAAGAACATTGTTAGATTTATAAAATACTCTTCTAGTCAAAATAAATCTTAACTGATTAATTTAGCTTTTTAGTTGATTGAACAAACTTGCTTCTGAATAAGCATGGCTATGTCTAGATTGGTGTGAACTGTGAAGGAAAACCATATATTATCTACCCAAACAACAACTAAGAATAATATACAGCAGGAAGTTCCTGTCATTCTGTGCCTAACTTTTCAGTGCTGGCTGTTTTAATGTTCAATGTTCTTGGTAATATCATGGGAACACACATTCAGAGAAATGAGTTTAGTATATCAGCTTGTATATCTGCTTACTAATTTTCTTTCTTTCTTGACAGGCCTGATGGATCCCAATATGGCTATGTGGTAAGCATGTGATTTCAAATTCTTGAATTCTGAACAGAGTTGGGAAATGTGAGACCNCTGCTTACTAATTTTCTTTCTTTCTTGACAGGCCTGATGGATCCCAATATGGCTATGTGGTAAGCATATGATTTCAAATTCTTGAATTCTGAACAGAGTTGGGAAATGTGAGACCCCTGTCCCAATTTTGAGAGGTTCAAACCTCTACTCAGGCAGGATTTGTCAAATTTTTTCTGCTAACTTGTTGGAAGGGGAAAAAGAGGTGGGAGAGAAGGAAGAGGGAGTCAGAAACAAAGGAGACTGGCAGAGACTGAAAATAAAATGGTATTTTCACTTGTCAGGGAGAGTGGGAATAGCAAGTACAAGAAGAAAAAGAGACAGGTTAGATCCACACATCATACTAAAATCATGGTTACTTAAACATACTTTCTCAACCCAAAATTGTGGATGGGAAACTTTCCATGGGATGGACAAGAGTGTTTATAAAGGAGAGGATTTTTTAAAAAGCCAAAATGACAACTAATTGCCTTGCAACTATATCTTGAATTCTCCCTCCCTTCCTATCCCTCCCTCTCTCTGTCTCTCTCTCACACACACACACAAACACACACACACACATGCCAATGGCCAAAGAATAGCCTGAAGGAATTGGCTTGTAAGAGGAGAGATCACACAACAATATTCTGCCCGCTGACATTATGGCAAATGATACAAATGTATGTCATACGGTTTATGTGATGACATCATCATGCACATTCTCACCCCTCCACTGATGTGTAATGGGATGTTGGCAGAAGTTATGATTGCAGAGTTCATGGTGGGAAAATGTTGATCTTGAAGTAAGGATTGAATGGATTGACAAGGCAGGATGTTTTTCCTTCCTAATGCATCTTGGGAAACATTTGTGAAGTTTATATTATACTGACAACCTCACTATCTTTCTCAGTTCCCCAGTGGATTTATCAGTGATTTGGACTCTTATAAGCAAGAGTACACATTTCCTCCCTGCCTTGGAGATCCGGAGAGCTCCCCAGGTAAGATCAGTTTAAGTGGTTTAGTATTTTACAATGTAATGCAGAATTATAAAGAAAACGATCAGTTAAAAGGCCTCGATAGAAGAGAAAATCCATCATTTAAAAAAACCAAAAGAAAACATAGTTTGAAATAAGGTGCCACAGAAACCATAAGCATCTCAGTTATCCTCACACATAAATATGGTTTGTCACTCTCTGCTGACTTATATAGGACATTTTTGCCCAGCTTTGAAGAGTTCCAAGAAGCAACTCTTATCACTCATTTTTCTGTTCCACAGCTGCTGATCTCTCTTCTCCCCTCTTCTTCCCCTCTGCTCTGCTCTCTTATGCAATTTAGATTTAGTCATGTAACTAACTACCACCTGACTTCTGGGACATTTCTGCATAGTTAACATTCATGGGAATCTGCCAGAATATATGCAATCTGATTTTTGGAGGTTTTCTACTCTCAGGAAGATGGAAAGTGCCTCGGCATTGTGAGAGATCAGTGTTATGGTAGTATCTTGTCGTAAATAGTACTCAGGATCTGAACTACTTGCTATATAGTAGGCCTTTGTCATTTGTTCTCTGGGAGCTGTACTTAGAAGCCCGTCCCCATCATTTTAACCCCATCACAACATCTCTGTGGGGTAGAGTGAACTGAAAGGGAATGATTGATTCACATTTCAGCAGTGAACTTTCCAGTCAAGTAAGCCTGGGTCTTGCTGTTCAAATTCAGCACTTTAACCATTGCTTGGCATTGCCAGTTTGGTGTAGTGGTGAACGAGCTGGCCTCGGAACTGGGAGTTCTAGGTCTCCTTTAGGCATGAAGGCCAGCTGGATGGGTGACATTGAGCCAGTTGCTTTCTCTCACAGACTCAAAGAGAGGTGATTGTGAGAACACAAGAGGTAGGAGTACTTGGTATATTTTCTGTAAATCTAACAATCTAATAATAATGCAACTACTGTTATTTCCCAATAACAACATAACTATTGTTAATCTCAGGCCAAGGGAGCACTTAGATGACCGTACCTGCTATGTGGACTGAGAAAGTGAATGGCCATTTTTGTATTGTTGCTGAAAAAACAGTATGATCACATTCCACGTTGACCCCAGGATGTTAACTGAAAACAGCCTTTATTTACCTGATTGAACCACCTGTGACCCACTGAGTGGTTGAACAAATTACTTACTCTTTTTCTGAGTTCACCCAGCAGGCATAGCCTTGTGGAAGCTACGATAGACAGTCTTCGAGGACCAGGGCTTCAGTTTAACATAAAAGTCCAAAGTATCTGGGCTTCCCATTTTACTGAAAGGCTTCTTTTTATCCTCATTTTCTGCAGTCTTTGATGCAGAAAAACTGTTGGAAGGGCTCTTCACATTTTCCTTGGAAGGTGAAAATGACTCTTCTTTCCTCAGTAGGCAATGCATGTACTTCCTTGCTGGCAAATGTGAATGGAAATGTGGATGTTCATTCTGTAAACATGTATGTAGTAGGTCTACGTGCTAGCAAATAACATTCTTGATGAACGACATCTTCCTTACTGTTTCTACTTTGGTCTTCTTTTAGCAGGTTCATCAAAACCACACTTCTAATGTAGCTTGAAAAATGTAAGTGCATGGGGTTATTTTAAGCATGCACCATATTCTTCATTGGAAGTTATAATCAATAACAAACAACACAAATGCAAGAATTGTATTAGCAGGAAGCCAAAGAGAAACCAAATATTGCAATCTGTCTGATAGAAAAGATTCAAAGTCCCAAGTAGAATTTGCAACAAAATATTGTAATGAAAAATATTGTACTGAAAAATATTCTGATTTTGACTACTGTAAGCCTCTTTTGTTTGACTACCAGCAAGCCTCTTTAGAAACGCTTTATAAGCATTTCCCTCTATTACAGCTACTATTTCAATGTGCCCATTGAAGATATTCAGTCCTTATCAGTTGAAGGGTGGAATGAAACAGATTTTTAAAAACCTACCTCCCGAGCTATTCAGTGAACCCATTGCTGCCTAATCAGATTTTGCTCCCTGCAGGGAGAAGCAAGACTGCAAATATGCACTAGGGTTGCTATTCTTAGGCAAATTCATGGTTGCAGATATTTGCACAGATCCTACTTTGCAACTGCCCAGCACACAGAAAGCTCTTTGTAGTTAGCTCTGAACATCACCCACCTCTTGGTACCTGAGCAAACCAAGTGGATGTTGGAGTCATTCTCCTAAAGTAGGGGAAAAAGAAGCATTGTGTAGGCCTCCTCCCCGTAGGAAACCTCATCTGACAAGGGCAGACTCACATCTCAAAGCAAGGAGTGAACATGAGTGCAAATCAGAGGTGGTATTCAGCAAGTTCTGATCAGTTCTGGAAAACCGGTAGTGGAAATTTTGAGTAGTTCGGAGAACTAGCAAATGCCACCTCTGACTGGCCCTGCCCCCATCTATTCTCTGCCTCCTGAGTCCCAGCTGATCAGCTAGATCTTCTTTTGTTGCCCTGCACAGGAGAAAAAAGCTCAAAAGCAGGTTAGTGGGGTGGGGTGAGAATGGAGATTTTATAGTATGCTTCCCCTGCCACGCCCACCAAGCCATGCTACCAAGCCACGCCCACAGAAATGGTAGTAATTTTTTTTAATCCAACCACTGGTGCAAATGATACACAGGGACTTCCTTCTCCCTCCCCACAAGAATCTCACAATAAGCAAAAGGAAAGAGGGTGGTATATGAAACAATCTCAAAGGGAAGCCCACAGATAGTATAGGTAATCCTCAATTTACAAGCATTCATTTAGTTTGAAGTTACAACTGCACTGAGAAAGTGACTTATGTCTATTTTTCACAGTTACAATTGTTACTGCACCCCATGATCACATGATCAAAATTGGGATGCTTGCCAACTGACTCATATTTATGACAGTTGTAGTGTCCTGTAGTCATGGGATCATCTTTTATGATTTTCTGACAAGCAACCTCAATGGGGAAGCCAGTTTCATTTAACAACTGCACTGATTCATTTAACAGCTATGGCAAGAAAGGTTGTAAAGTCGAGCAAAGTCGAGTTGTCTTGCTTGGCAACAGAAATTTAGGGCTCAATTGTATTTGTCAAGGATTGTCTGTAACTGATCTGTGATTTTATTTTATTTACTTGATTTCTGATACTATCAAGAAAGTAGAAGCTTGCCATTGAAAGCTGCCTGTGATAGGGAGTATAGAAAAGCCATCAAGAATAGTAGACTAGGGATGCAGCAGTCTTACTGCTGTTTTTTCAGATTTACTCTTTGCATACTGATTGTGTGGGAAGGACTTCCTCTTCTTTTAGTCCTTTTTATGGGAAGTTAGTCAAGTCAAGACAAAGATGTGATATTCCTTTGTGTTTCTTTATTAATTCAAGGTTTATCCCCATTTTGCTCCAGGAATTCAGGGCAATATATACAGAGCTATTGATCTCCATTTTCTCCCTAAAATGATCAGAGATAGTGATTGGCTTCATATCATTTAGTAGGTTCTCAAGTGGAGAGTAGATTTGGCCTTCAATATCCTAATCCACCACCTAATTCTTAGAACATGCTGTCTTTCTTTTTCTCTTCTCCCTGTTTTCAGATCATTTACATGGAACTATAGCTGATGATGACCAGAGTGGCTATTTACATTATTATTTGTTTAAGCAATGGTTCAAAGTTACAATAGGATTAGAAAAAGTGTCTTATGACTCATCTTCGATGTTACAACCATCAACCCAGCCCCAGAGCCACATGATTGCAATTCTGATAGTTGGCAACCAGTTCGCAATTGCGACGGGTGCAATGTCTTACGTTCATGTGATTGTAAGTTGCAAACCTTTTCAGCCACGACAAGCAATATCAATTTGGGAAATTGGATTTGCTTAACGACCATGTTAATTGCTTGATTCTCCTAATGACCATCGTAAAAATGGTCATAAAATCAGGTTTGGTTACACAATGACTCATTTGGTGACTACATCTCTTAGTGATTGAAATTCCAATGGCAATTGTGGTTGTAAGTCGAAGATTACCAGTAAATACAGCAGGTGAAAAAGCAGATGAAGCTCTATTGATTAGTAGTAGATGTGCAGGATTGTTTATTTGCTTATTGCTTTATTTTAAGCATTTTTGTGGCCATTTCAAACTAGATGTCATAGGGCAGCATACCAAAACCAATAGAAAAAAATACAAGAGAAAAACAAGCATATGTAACAAAAAACAAATAAACAAATAGTGAACAGAAGCTAACATTTGTTATGTCTCATGAAATGGAAACTCTGCTCAACCTGAATTAAGGGTCCATGGGAAAAAGCGCTTCTCACTTTTCTTTTAAAGTCTGAATCCACTGATTATTCCAGTGTATGGTGGAAAGAAAGTGGTAATAGCCACTCCTTTTCATTATACTTAACCATCCCTTCTGGATGGTAGATCTTGCTTGCAATGCATGGTCAAAGGAAACACCTACTAACCTGAAGTTTGTGCACACTTACTGATGATTTTGGATTACTTTTTAATATGATGCTTTTGAACAGTGAGCTTCTCTAAGTATCTTGGATCCTCCTTGTTGACCTAGGATCTTGCTTTTCAGAGTCTTGTATGAACTGGCTAGAGATGCAAGAACCTGGATATGAACCCTTCGAGATAGGACACCTGGCTCAGCTGCAGAATGTCCAAGTCTCCTACCCGCCTGGCACTTTCCCCCAGCCACAACTCTCTCTGGAACCAATCTACAACCATGAGGGAATGATGCCTGCCCAGAATTCAGCTATGGTATTCAAGGAAGAATACAACACTGAGGTAATGGGCGGAACCTTAAGACCTAGGAAGGGGGAAAGAACATGGGATCTCATTGGGAAGACTGTACTCTTTTCCTATAGGATTATTTCCAGACATATGGATTTCCTAACCAGCATGGCTTTTGTTAATGACTTTCAACCACGATAGGACCAGAATTGCAATGGCTAAGTAAGACAGTTGATAAATGAGTCATACTTTATTTGCAACCTTTTTGCTAGATTGTTAAGTGAATCATTATAATTGTAAAGTTAATCATACCATCATTTAGTGAATCCAGCTTTCCCCATTGACATTGCTTGACAGAAGTTAGCTGGGAAGCTTGCAAATTGAGATCACGTAACTCCAGGATGCTGCAACTGTCATAAGTACATGCCAGTTGCCAAGTGCCTAAATTTTAATCACTTGATCATGGGGAAGCTACATTGGTTATAAGTGTGAGGGCTAGTCATAAGCCATTTTTTTCAGTGCCATTGTAATTTCAAAGGCCTCAATAGTTGTAAGTTGAGGGCTACCTGTACTGGTTGGTGAAGCAAGGGAGATGAAATCCTTAATCCCTTGAGTTTTCATACAAGAAAATGGGGTCAGTTAATAAAAGAAAATACTGTGGGAATTTACCTGTTCTAGATGGGGGAATGAGGTAGGAGCATCACTTGCATTGTGAAAAATGTTGCAATTTTTCCTTTGTCATTCATTGGTCAAATAGGCTACGGGGGACCCACATTTTTAATAAAGCAGAACGACATACAGGGAATGACATCTCTCCTCAACACCATTGCCCTGATCAAATTGTTGGACTTTCCCTATTTTTTCTCCTGACATTTCATTTCACTTCACCATCTCACTTCATTTCACTGATGCATTGATTTGATATCATTCATATTTGGTACTTACATTTGTGCTGTTTAGCTTCCTTCGGGTATTATCCCACGTCATTGTAGTTGTTAAAGTTGTAG